>JAOXNR010000013.1:13762551-13786542 GCA_028571225.1 Parsonsia alboflavescens
ATATTAAAGAGTTAATATTAATTTCTATTGCCAATAAATAATGGACCTAGAAAGTCACACACAATAGAGTCAAAACTTACAATGATATTGAGTTTTTTACCTTATTTGTAAAAGAATACTAGTATACTCTGAAGCCCACAATTAAGTAACAAGGCTATGAGCTTGGATGAATTAATTAATTAGTTAATTAATTAATCCTTAAGACTATTTTTAGGCCTTTTCTTAAAAGGGATAAGAAAAGGCCCAACTAATGGGCTTAGCCCATTAGGACTAGGTCTTGAAGGTTTATTTATAAACCATTTATAATTATCCTAGCCGTAACTTATCTTCTGAATATAGAAGACAGAAACAAACGTTGTTTTTCTGTGTTTTTGTATAGGGACACAAAGTCATTGTCTGCTAGATTCGTGTGGATGATCTAGAGGCTCAACAATTGGGGAGCTAATTAAGATAGTAGATCTACGCGACAAAAGGTATTTATATTTCTGAACCTTTAGACATAGAAAACGGTTACAAATAAGATGAGTCTGATACGATTGGTTTTCGTAAAATTATTTTGTTTTCGCTGCACGATTTCTTACACAGTCTTCGTCCCATTCCTCTTCTGACCCACCTAAACTTTTCTTCTCTTTCTTGGAATGACTTCATATCGATCATCCCCAGATGGATTTTTGGTCTTAGTAACCTTGTGTTTTTGGAGCTAGGTGACTGTAATTTTGGAGGACAATTGCCAAAATGACCATGGAATCTCACTTCTCCTAGACACTTCAATTTTGACTCATCACATTCTCTTTTTAGTCTCAATGGTAATCTACCCAAAGAATTGTTTAGCCTAAATAATCTCGTTTATCTGAATCTATTTGGTAACGAACTTCATGGCCTCATACTTATAAGAATTCATAATCTTAGTGCTCTTGAAACCTTGGATGTCTCTTCGAACCTTCTCACTTCTTTTCTACCACATGAATTATTTACTCTTGGTGACTTAGTTAAGCTGGATCTAAGTTCTAATTCCTTCACTGGACCAATTCCAAGCAGTCTTGGCAACCTTACCAAGCTCAAATATTTGGACTTTTCTTGGAACGCTTTCAACTCTAGCATTCCCAATGTCTGGAAACGCTTCGATTCCATAACAATCGGCTCAAACTGAAATTGATTTCCAGTGACGTGGCCAATTTAAGCTCTCTAGCTGAAATGGATTTCTCCTACAATGCAATTACTGAAATCCCAATAGAAATTGGAAAGCTATGCAGAATTGAAATGCTATACTTGTTCGGAAATCAAATACAGGGAACCATATCAAAGCTGGTAGATGGTATGTCTCAATGCTTTTCAAGTTCTATAAAAGAATTAATTCTGAGCGAGAACCATCTTTCTGGCCATTTAACCGAACAACTTGGAAAACTTAAGAATCTTCAAATCCTCTGTCTTGATGAGAATTCTATATCTGGTCCAATTCCTTCAAATCTAGGAAAACTATCTTCCTTGTACGATTTAGACTTGAGTGGAAACAAATTAAATGGGATTCTTCCAAGGAGTCTTGGGCAGCTTTCCAATTTAATGTCTCTCTCTATTTCTGGTAATATGTTGGAAGGTGAAGTCACAAGAAACCAACTCGACAATCTAACAAGTGTAGGAGTGTTTTCTGCATCCAGAAACTCCTTTTCGCTGAAGGTGAGCCCGGGTTGGATTCCTGTCGTCCATATCTTTACACTTGAATTATGGTCTTGGAAATTAGGCTCACAATTCCCCTCATGGCTTTGTTCAATGGATTCAGTTGAAATAGTAGTAGACTCATCATCAACAGGAATTTCAGGTTCTATTCCATCTTGCTTCTGGAACATATCTAAGCAAATCTCTATCTTGAATCTCGAACAAAATTTGCTATCTGGAGAAATTCCAAATTGTTGGATGAACTGGTCATCACTAATCATCCTCAATTTGGCAAACAACAGGTTCACTGGAAGCATTCCCAGGTTTTTTGGGAGTTTGAAAAATTTGGAAATTTTTGATTTGCATAACAATAGCCTATTTGGTCATATACCTATGAATTTAAAGAATTGCACAGGGCTATTGAAAGTTGATTTGGGACACAATAATTTCTCTGGAAATATACCAGCATGGTTGGGATCAAACCTTTCGAAATTAAGAATTCTTATTCTGCGGTCCAATAACTTTGATGGTGATCTTTCACCTAAGTTGTGCTTCCTTAACTTCCTTATTGTTCTGGATTTTGGAGAGAACAACATTTCAGGGAAAATACCAAGTTGCTTCAAAAAATTTACTGCAATGTCATCGACGGACCAAGAGGAGGACTATATGCTCATTTTTGGCAAATATAAGGATAGTGTTTCTTTATCCACGAAAGGGAGCATACACATATATGTTGACAACATCCAATTCATTTTCAAAAGCATGGATTTATCAAATAACAATTTTTCCAGAGAAGTACCAGAGGAATTATTTTGGCTTGTTGGATTGAGGTCACAGAATCTCTCGAGGAATCACCTGAGAGGAAAGATTCCAATCAACATTAGATGCATGAAGGAACTTGAATCTCTTGACCACTCAAGAAATCTCCTCTGAGGTGAAATTCCTCCTAGCATTTCTAGCTTGTACTTCTTAAATTTCTTGAACTTGTCACACAACAACCTGTCTGGGAGCATTCCTCTGAGCACCCAAATGCAGAGTTTCAATGCCTCCTCCTTCGCTGGCAACAAACTCTGCGGCCTTCCACTATCAAATGTATGCATTTCAGTAGAAGTTCTGACAAAAAAGATAAAAAGAACATGGATGAATTTGAAGTGAATTGGCTATACATTTTGTGGGTTTAGGTTATGCAATTGGCCTTTGGGGTGTTTTAGGTATTTTGGTGTTGAAAAGATCCTGGAGGCATGCTTACGATCATTTTGTCGATGGTGTTTGGAACAAGTTATGCATTTCATGTATTTTGACGTCTACAAGATTACAAGAAGCCTAAACAATTTATGCCTTTTTAGATGTTTCTTTGTTCAGGCAATTATTTTTGCATTTTCTTAAAGGTTATATGTACGTTAGTTGTACTATATAAGTCATCTTTTAGTAATCTCGTTTCTAGTCTTTTGGTTTGTTTTCTAAATAACAAGCTTTCAATTGTTGTTGGGCTATTTTAAAGAAAATTTTTTTGTTGCTGGGTCAAAAGTCCAGTCATGAAGCAAAAGGAGTGGATTCTGATGTACAGCATGCATTATAAAGAAATGCAGGTGCTTATCATCTTATATGTGTCTACATCAAAGCTAATAGAGAAAAGTGCACGTGGCAGAGTCAGAAATTGCATCACAAAGGAATAAAATATTGCATTAATATAATTAGAAGGATTTAATAAATGTCTGTATTTAGTTTGATTTGAATTTTTTTTTTTTTTTATAATCTTATATTATGCCACATGATATATTTTCTTTTCTCACTTTTTACTTTATCATAGTGACAACTACTTATTTTATATACAAAGTCCGGTTAGGACTCTAAGTCTGAAATTGAAGATGCAATCAAGAGTCCTTTTCGGACTTCAAGAAGGAATTGACGGGCTGGAATCTTGGTCTACAATCTTCTATATATAGTTCTTATATTAACATTATTTTGTAACCCTTGAGAGAAGAAAACAAGGTTCTTTGTAATAGATAGTAGAGTTTGAATTTAGTTCTAAATCTCTGAATACCTACGAAAAAGTGATCTAAGGTAGCTGATAGACTTGGGGATAAGTAATTAGCGGGTTTTGTATTTGGGCTCATCACTTGGTTGATGAGGTTATCGTTTTCTATCTAGTGGTTAGGGTTCAAATTGTAATTCTCATATCAACTTTGTATTCATTTCAAAAAAGATAGTGGACTTAGGTTTATGGTTGTGTGACAACCCGAGATTTTTTCTTATTTTGGTTTCCTCGTAAAAATCTCTATCGCTTTACTTACTGCTTTTCATATTTAGAGATCAATAAATTTTCATTTGGTATCAGAGCAAGTTGTCAAGATGGAGAGCAATTACAAAATTCCCATGCTTAATGAGACTAACTATACATAATGGAAGTCTCACATGATCACGTATCTACAGAATATAGATGGGAGAGTATGGGACATGGAGCTAGATGGCTACACTCATCCAAAGTTAGAGGACAACTCCGAAGACAAAAGACCAAAAGATATGACAAAAGAAGAGTTGATATATGGTTGGAACAAAAAGGGGTTGAATGCAATTGTTGCTTTTGTTGAACCAAAGCACTACGCAAAGATCTCTATGTTTACTACTTCCAAAGCTGCTTGGGACATTCTAGTTGCCACTTCCAAGGGTTCTACAAATGTGAAAAGGTGAAAATCCAACAACTAAAATTTGCATTCAAGGCATTTCACATGGACGAGGATGAGAAGGTAGGAGATTTATACTCGAAGATCCAAAGCATCATCAATTAAGTCACATTTCTTGGATTGAATCTTCCTAAAGGAGAGGAACACTGGAAAATACTCAGATCTTTAACTCACAAATTTCAAAAAAGAAGATTGAATGTCTACAGGAATTCAAAAACGTGAATGACATGGAGACTGAAGAGCTGCTAGGATCTCTTCAAAATTTTGAGATGAGCAAAGATATTCACACAAGAAAGAAAAAGGTGGCCCTGGCCCTCAAAGGTTTTGTAGCCACTGTAATTTCTGGAAATGTATTGAGTCCTTCTGATCAGGCGATTATAAGTAAATACATGAACTTTACAGTTCCAATGAGTCAATACGCTACTACTCCATCAACTCAGGATAGTCTTCCGCTTTGATTCCTATAGATTTGAATCATAAACAAGAGGAAGGACACTCGAATGTAATAGAAGAAGATGTGGCATATCTCACTCAAAGGCTATCAATCGTATTCATCAAAGAAAACGGTGTGGTTTCAAAAAGGAGGATAAGCCCGAAAAATAATCAGAATGGTTCAATAGCCAAAAATCAGTGCTATGAATGCAAGGGTTTCAAACACATGGCAACAGAATGTCTGAATAGACTGAAAAAGTCATTCTATGCTCAAACAAATGAAAAGGCAACATTTGAAGGACTAGGTATATTTGTTTTAAACGATACTTCTAATTCCTCTGCTTATGGTGATTAGGATGATGAGTTGATAGCACTACAATAATTACTGGAGAAAAGGTGGGATGATCAACAAAGGACAATGCAAAAGCTATCCTTGCGGGTTGAGAATCTAGAGAAAGTGATCTACAAGATGAATTCTAGAGAAAAAGGTAAAGACATCCTAAATAAGTTTTGTCTTGACACATCTAAAATTGCACAAGGATCTTAGAAACTTGATGAAATTCTGAGCAGAGTGAGACCCCATAAGTCAAAGAGTGGAATTGGATTTCAAGGTAAGTCTAAAGGTAAGCATGGTTTTGTACCTTCGTCAAAGTCATTGCAGCATGAAATGGATCACAAGGAAATGATCGAATAAATTTATTCCAGTATGTCATTTCTGTCATAAAAATTGCCACATTCGACCAAATTGTTTTATGAAGAGACGATATATTACAAGGGTAAGAAATTTCTCTTTACATACTAAACAAATTTGGGTAAAGAAAGATTTTAAAGATTGTAAGGTGGCCATTATCACTTGAAGAGAAAATGATCACTTAACTTTGTTTCTAGATTGTGGTTGTTCCAGACACATGACTGGAATAAGATCTAATTTTGTGAATTTTGCAGGTATGTATCTAGAAAAGGTAACATATGGAGATGAAAATAGTGCACTCATGTGTGGAAAAGTCAAGGTACATACTCCAAGTGATCAAGAAATCGGAGATGTACTTCTTGTACATGGACTTCAAACTAACTCACTTAGCAGCATAAGTCCATTATGTGATGAGGGATATGATGTGCAATTTGACAAACATGAAGGAAAATTTTTGAAAGGTGACAAGTGCATTATGATAGTTAGAAGACTGAGAAAAATGGTTATGTGATCACTTTTGAAAAAGAAATGGCATGCAAATCTATTACTATTGATCATCTTGTTCGTTTATGGCATGAGCGTATATGTCACTTAAATTTATCATATATTGAAAAACCCTAGAAGTAGAAAATGGTAAGAGGATTACCCAATCTGATTGTTGATAACCTTGACTATTCAACTTGTCCAATGGGAAAACTTACTAAGGTGTCTCACAATCATCTTTTTGGTATGACTACAAAACCTCCTCTTGAATTGTTACATTTGGATTTAATGGGTCCTATAAGTGCTGAGAGTCTTGGCCAAAAGAGGTATATCTTTGTAATTGTTGATGATTTTACTTGATACACTTGGACTCATTTTTAAAGAGAAAAGAGTGAAACTTCTGATACATTTAAGATCTGGATTGTACTTATGTTAAATCAAAATGATAATTATAGTTTAAAAAGTATTAGAATTGATCGTGAAATTGAATTTGAAAGTAAATTTTTTGATGAGTTTGTAACATGTTAGGTGTTAAACATGATTTTTCAGCTCCTTATACTCAACAAAATGGAGATGTGGAACGAAAGAACAGAACATTGCAGGTGATGGCAAGACAAATGCTTCATACAAAGAACATGGCAACACACTTCTAGGCTGAGGTAATCAACACTGCATATTACACCATTAACTGAGTTACCATTAGAGCTGGAACTGAAAAAACGCCAAATGAATTGTGGGTTGGAAAATCACCAGGTATTGCACATATGAAAGTTTTCGTAAGTAATTGCTTTATACTAAATGAAAGAGGTATGAGCGGTAAATTTGATTCTAAGATAGAGAAATGTAAGTTTCTTGGATACTCTAGTAATAGTAAAGCTTATAGTATTTTTAATACTGATACAAGAACTGTTATTGAAACAATAAATGTAGAAGTTCTTGAAAATAATTTTGGTCAATTTATGGTGAGAAAATCACTAATGATAATTTTGTTGAAATGATTGGTAAATCAAGTGATTGAAGTCAAGATGTTGAGGAATCACTTGATGAAGAAAAAGACAAAGCTTTATTCGATGAGGAACAAGTGATCAGTCCTACAAGAGATATAGTGTCTGGAAATGATGAACAAACAATGGGAGGTGATAGACAGAGTGATCTGCAACTTTCTGACCTAATAAAAAAGAATCATTCAAGGAATCTAATAATAGGAGATGTCTAGGCTCCCATGAAAACTCGAAGGCAAGTAAGAAGAGAGATAAACTTTGTTTGCAATGTTTCCATGACTGAGCCAAAAACTGTAGATCAAGCTTTACTAGATTTGTTGGGTGAATGCAATGCATGAGGTATTACCATCAGTTTGAAATACATGATTTACGGTCTCTTATACCTAGACCTTTAGATTGTAATGTTATTGGAACCATATAGATTTTTAAAAATAAATCTAATGAACATCAAAATGTAGTTTGAAATAAAGAAAAATTAGTTGCCCAAGGATATAATCAAGTTGAAGAAGTAAATTTTGATGAAACTTTTGCACTTACTTGCCCTTGCATGTGTGTTCAAAATTAAACTTTTTTCAAATGTATGTAAAAAGTACATTTTTAAATGGCTTTCTAAAAGAAGAAGTTTATATTGAGCAACCAAAAGGGATTATAGATACAGCTCATCATGATCACGTATATAAGTTACACAAAAAAAAGATTCATGGAT
Organism: Parsonsia alboflavescens; assembly: GCA_028571225.1. Taxonomy (NCBI): domain Eukaryota; kingdom Viridiplantae; phylum Streptophyta; class Magnoliopsida; order Gentianales; family Apocynaceae; genus Parsonsia; species Parsonsia alboflavescens. The sequence goes on from JAOXNR010000013.1 coordinate 13,770,202, forward strand.
GAAAGTTGCAAACTGTTAAACAATTGATGGATGAAAAAATGTCAATCTTCCAATTATGTATTAAATCATAATAAAATAATAAATGAAGTTGGTAGGGAGAGAATAAAATAGAGAGATAGCTCTAAGTGCATTCCTTCCTGCACTGAAGTCATTCTATAAATACTTCCATTCCTCACTGAAACATTATCAGTCCTAAATTTTCTTTGAAGTGAAAGAACAAATTTCGGGAACTTGCAAGAAATAATGGCAGAAAGAGAAGTGGAAGCTCCAATTGACGGAGATGTACTGGAGGCAATACTATCGCACGCACCACTTATTGATCTCGTCCCGGCGTTGCGTCTCTCAAAGGCTTGGAAGAAAGCCGTTTACTCCTCCCTGCACACCCAAGCCATGGCTGTTACTCCACAATCTGCGCCTTCGCTCCCCATACTCCACCAAATCACTAGTTTCAATTAGTGATTTGGTGTATGAATAGATACCCCCGTTCGAGTGTATGGATAGATATATCTGAGCCGTCAATTAGTAAATGGAGATCAAGCGAATCATTGCCGTCGAGTTTGAAAGACACGAAGTCGTCAATTTGGCTCTCGGTACCCGCGTCTTCTGAGACACTCTTTGTGATTCACATCTTTGATGTGGAATCCGGTGATTGGTCTAATTCAAATTCAAAATTTCGTCCGGAACCACGTTGTTTTTACTCGGTGATTGGACTTCTAAACGACCGTAATTTGATTCTTGTGGTTTGATTGGGGACGATTATGAAAACATAGAAAAGATGAAGACATGGTCGGTGGGATGTGAAATTTTAGATGTAACGAAATTGGAGAGATGCCTGCTGAGCTTGCCGAGAAGATCGTAAACACTATTGAATCTCTTGGATCTAATTCGATAGATATCTGTTTAGCAGGAAGCATTGTGTATATTTACAATCCAGCGAATGTGGAGGAGGTAGTGGTGTGTGAGTTGATGAACGGCGGGGGTGGCTGCGGACGCAGTTGGAGTAGTATGAGGAACTTGGTGCACGATGATTGTTGTGGAATGGATAGACTGGTATTTACATGTGTGGTTAGCCTGGAAGAATTGCATGGAGCCGTGGAGATGGAGGGTAGGAGATTCTACATAGTCAACATCTGACTGTTGAACAGTTAGTCCCTTTTTCTTTTCTTTTTTTTTTTTTTTTTTTTTGTAATTTCCTATGAGTTTAATCTTCCTTTCCGCCGGTCATTTGACCTTAATTTTTTGAAAAAATTAAATTGAGATATTTTATGTAAAATATATTTAATTCCAAACCAGGGCGTATTAGATATCAAAATAAAACAAGGTTGATGATTAATAAAATATTAATAAAAATCTTATTCGTAACTTTTAATATTAAAATATAAAAAGATAAAATAATGCTAAAGGAATCTGATCTTTTAGGAATATGTATTAGATTTTTAGGGAATGATATGTAATTGTATAATACGAAATCCGAAACCTTCAAATCCAAAAAAACTTATTTTTAAAAATTTACTTTATTACCAAAAAAGTTTTTTTAAAAAAAAGTTGGAGGACAAAATATGATAATTTATATTGTAAAATTTCTAAAATACCCTTTTTTGGCATGTAAAAAATCTTTCGAAAACATGTTTTTTGGTCATCTGAACCACTTGTGTAAAAAAAAAAAAAAGTAAAGTAAAACTATATGAACTAAAGTCAAAAAAAAAATGATATCTAACAAAAAAAAACTATAAAAAAAGGGATTTTAGACCAAATTGGTGAAAACAAAAAATGTGAAAGACAAAAATAGCAACCTTCCATATTTATTACGTTTGCAAAGAGGACATTTTGTGCATTTCTTGTAAATCTTGAACGGATGTATATAAAATAGCTTCGGGAGTTAAGGTTTTACATCACACCAAACCCAAGCCCAAGACTAAGACCAAGCCCAAGACCAAGACCAAGACTAAGCCCAATATTGTTTCGTCCTAGTTTCAAGCATGAAATGAATGCATGGTCTGCTCGTTTATATAATAAACTAGTATAACATTCTTGCCGTTGCGCGGTTGGGTAAACTGGCCCAAATTTAATTAAAAACCTTGAATATAAATTTTAAATATTTTTTTCTTAATCTGAAATTAATATTTATATTCCCCGCGCCCCTTTTTTTTGTTAAAGAGAATATCTCATTTGTGGAAAGAATATTATATTATATAATGCATTGATTCAAATCTTATATTATTATTAATAAATATCCACCAATCTGTTATTCAGAGCAGGGGAGCGGGGAAGTTTTCTTTCTCACACAACTTTCCCTAAACTCACCGGATTTTGGTTGGTTTTTTTTTTTTTAAATTTTTTTTATAAGAATAGATTTAGAATTATTATTTGATCCTTGAATATAAGCACATGTCTCTCACATGAGACAGAATGAACTGATTATGTTGTAGGGTGTAGTGATGGATAAAAATAAAGATACATAAATTAATTATGTATATAAATAAATAAAAGCAAATTTTATTTGTATGATGAATAAATCGTAAATAATTTATGTGCATTTTTCACTATTTTTTTTACTGAAGAGCGTTTTGTGGGACAGGACTCATCCATTTCAATTTTACAACTGTCGGAATATTGATTTTCTTTCCCTTTAAAGGAAGAGAAAATTGGATTTAATCTATAATAAAATAAAAGCCTTATTTGGGATTCAACATGATAGACTAACACAAAGAATTTTGGTCAAATTTTTCCACGGGTGACTCCAGCAGTCCGCACTCCACTCTCTTATAATTCACAGGTGGGCACAATAATTCGGACATATTTGACATTTGACTCAGACTTTGTAATGTTTGTCACGTGAAATTTTTCATTTTTCCAAACACCTAATTGCTAAGATTTTCTAAATGTTGCACCGAAGGATATGGTATAATCAGTAGTTTGAAAGTGAAACTTGTATAATAAATGTCGTGAGTTTAAATTGTTCTTATTGACCCAAATACCTTCAAAAAAAATAAATTTTTAAATATTGATGGTCATTAAAAGGTGAATTATAATCTCTCTTGATTATAATTCAAATTCATAACCTAACATTTCAGTTATATGTAAAATTTTATTTTTTAAACAAAATTTATTTGTTATTTAACATTGATAATTTTATCATTTTAAAGGTTTTTTTCATCTTTTTTTGCAAGAAAAAGAATCGTTGTATGAAGTTAATTTACTTATAAGTAATAAATTAATAGTTAGTCAAACCTGATTAGTTTTGTAAAAAATAGCAATATTCGGGATTAGAAGGTTTTGAGTTCGAGACATGTTGAAAATAAGTGACATGCCACTATTGATACTCGAGGAGAGGGGCATAGAAAGAGTTAGGAGAGGGACGAGTGTAAAAAATTTTTTTAAAACAAAAATAAAAATTTAATAGTCAGATTTCATCTAAGAAATCTAAAAAAAGAAATTTATATCTTCAAATTGGAAATCATTCCATTAAAATTATTATCTTTAATATCTACATACATTTCTATAGATATTTATTACCTTTTAAAAAAAAAGCTGCATAATTTTTTTATTTAATACAACTCTCTGTTACTGAATTGAAACAAATATTAACGGAAGCAAATAAATCCACTTAATTTATTAATTTAAAAAAGAATGTAAAACAAATAAAAAAAATTTTGAATCGATTTTGTTAATTATCTAAAAGATAAAAAATATTGAAATTTTAACGTTTGAAATAAAATGGTAACAAATTCCGGTTATCCCATCAAGGAGAATGATAGATAAAGATGGATGGCTTCGAAGCTCAAACAATCAAACTCATCCTTCCGTCACCGTTAGTAGAACAATATCTCGAATTAAAAAAGAAGCAAGTGTACCCATACACAATTCATAAATTAATATATTATAATGCAAAATTGTTCGTTACCAAAAACCCTTGGCCCACTTTAAGAAAATAATAATATAAAATGTGACCTTAGACCCCACACAGACAAACTAATTTCCCTCGTGTCAATTCGTGGGTCCCACTAGGGAATCATACTCAACAGTTCACATCAAGAGTATTTCACTTGCTCTACTCCTTTCATTTGAATAATAAAATAAATAAATCCACCAAAGGCATCTACAGTGAAAAAATAATATTTCTATGTTAAAAAAAAAAAAAATAAAATAAACTAAACCTTTTAATCAAGAAGAAGGGAGAATATATCAAAATGATTGGAAATTGCATGTGCTTTTGCTCTATTATTCGCGGATGTGGATGGGTAAACTTGGAAAAGTTGAAAAAAAAGTGTCATAATCCATCAGTCTCCAGTCAATACTGTATTTCTCAAATCAAACACTGACAACTGTTAAAAATAAAAAGAAAAAGAAAATCCATAAACTTTTTATTTATCCCCTCTGTCAGGCCCTAGCATGAACTCCTATATAATGGGCCTACCCACGCTTCGTGACTTTCCTTACAAACCTTCCCTTTTCAACTAAATTACATTTTACTATATATGCGAAAGATAACCACGATCACTTTATATAAATAATATAAATGATTTTTCTTAGATTATATATTTATATTTTTGTTATTTTATTCAATCTAAGAGAAAACTTTCATCATGAGTTTACTTGGATTTTAGGATCTTAATTCTATCACAATTCATAACCCGCGTCAAACATTTTACTACTCTCTCTAACACGATATATAAATTGTTAGTGAATTTTTTTTTAAAAAAAATATAAATTATTTTGACAATTATTAATACATAATTATAATATATATATTTTTTCAAAACTTATTCAAGATTTAATATTTTCTTTCTTTTATTGTAAATAATGACAATTGTATTCTAAATAAGATACCTAATTAAATTTTATTATCATATGGTGAGAAGTGATGCATTTAACCTACAAATCTCGAATTCTTTACTGTTTCAATTTATAGTTTGATTTTAAACTTCATATTTATATAAAAGTTGAATAATATAAGGACACACACAATATGACAGCTACTGAAATGAAGTTGAATCTCGTAAATAGGAATTGGAATTCCACATTTTATTTTTATTGATCATACTACTATAGTACTACCGTTATTGATCAGGGGGTGTATGGCAAAGAATTAGGAGTGGTTAAACTAATTTAATGGGTGAATTAAGAATGCCAACAGCAAGTAAAGACCAGAGAATATTCAGCTTTTCCAAAGCGACAAAAATACCCTAGGGCTTAGGGTTCCACAATTGAGCACATTAAGGCATTCCTCAATTTAATAGTTTATAATTTCTTTTTTATAGAAATGTACAAATTTACCCCCCACACCTGTCCTTCAAAAGTCACATGGATCCTAGAACATCCCAGAGAGAGAGAGAGGGGGTGGCGGGGATGGGTGGGTTTCATATTTGAATGATGCAATTCCATATCTTTATATAACGCACTAATTCTATCTTTTTCTTTTGCTGTAAATTGAAATTTTTTTTAATTTAAAAATATAATTTTTTTTAACCTTAGTCTTTAATTACATAGTTTTCCATTAAGAGAATTATAATTACAAATGACTCATAATTTAATAATTTATTTTACGATGAAAGGAATAATTTATTTGCTAAAATAACTATTTATAAAACAACTTAATAATTTCAAATGAAATGATTATTAAACCTATATTACCTGTGCTTTTGTCCAGTTTTATTTATGCATTAAATTGTTAAGAAAGTTGTAAAACATTCTTATCCAATGGTTTGACAAATATTCCAAAATCAAAACTTATATGACTAATATTTTACTAAATTAACTGAATCAAATTAATTCGTAACTAATAAAAGGTTATTGGTTGAATTAATTTACCAATTGATTTGTCGGAGTTTATGGCGATGGATCGGATCCATGCATGTGGGCATGTGTGCAAAATGACCCGATTGGAGCATTTTAACGAATATCTCTCTCTCTCTCTCTCTCTCACCTTAAGAGGAGTGGCAGTGTCTCCACGGCATCCAACAAAGAATATAGCGAAGGAACAAAAACAAGGTAGCCAACTAATTACACCCTGCAGGCGCATTTTAGTGTTCTTCTTACGTTGGAGTTCCAAATATTCCATTTTGTATTAGTAGTTTAGTGGCAAATAATAATAATATAAATATTTTTATTTTTTTAATACTAATATCACATAATAGAATAATTCTTGGTTGTTAAATTGGTTACACCAACTCTCTTGACCAATCATTCTTGCCAAATTTCTTCCTAACACCAAACCATTTTCACAAAATTAATGAACCCTTTTTTTATTGTCTATCACTTTAGCACCCCCCCCCCCACCCCTCCCCCGGGGTTTTTGTAAGGGCTCTGCCTTGTTTGCATATTCGGATAAAAAGAAGCAGCTTTCATTGCTTACAATGTGAATTTTCTTTTAAAATTTTTCTTTGTTACTTTCAAATTTTTATTGTATATATACAAAAGAAAGTTTACCTACCATATTAATAAAATTAGAAAAAAATTTACTCCAACACTCTATTGGATTGAGTCGATTAGCCAATACTTCTAATTTACCTCCTTTTTTTTTAAGGCCATGTCCTATCTTGTTTGCATGTTCTTCGACATTTCATTTATCCAATAGAGTATTGGTGAAATTTGAACTCGAAATCTAATATTTTAACGTTCATTATTTCATCCATTAAAATATCTCCGACAGAATGATTTACCTTTGTGAGATTTTTTTTCGACTAGAGTCACGAGACATGATTCTTTAAATAATGATGGTAAGATTTCACATTAATAAATAAAATACTATTTAACAATTAGGACTAAAATACTAATAATATAGTTATGGATGATTGCATTATTCATTTTAAAAAAATAATTTTATTTTTGGGAAAGAATATGGTGAACAGTAGTGGGCCGTACCTGCAGAAAACTTTAACAGAACAAAACATTTTAAAATTTTCAAAAACAATAAAGTAATTCGAAAAGCCACCAAGGACGCAGACAAGCCAAGCACGTGACCTGCCAAAAACTTACCTGCAAAAAACTTTTCTTTGCTTTTGCTTCCATGACATCCCGTTGTTCTTTCTGATCAATTCCACACATCCCTTCAGTCCAATCACTGAAAACTGTACAATTTTTAAAATTTATTTCTTCTTGTATTTTTTTTCAAATCTTAATACATAAGTATTACTATTAATTTACTACTACTATTTTGTTGCTTTTTACATTTAATACTTTTATTAAATGTATGGATCAACCAAATATTTTAATTTTATTTAATAGTATGTTACAGTGTCCACATCTGTATCTGTGAAAGTGTAAGGCCTTTGGCCTTATGCGTTGGCCTTTTTGTGTGTTTGTATCTTTCTGGTATTGTATATAACATTGTAACCAAGAACATTATAAGATTGAGATTGTGATCTTGATATGAAGAGGATAATGATATGGGTAGTGGAAGAATCACAGAGCTAAGGGAGGAAGCTAATAGCCAGCAGCGAGCCCACATGGAATTTGTGGGGATCGGTTACAACCACATGGAAATCATACTCCAGCATTCCCAGATCTCAAGACTCTCAGAATTTCAGGCTTAGTCTCTGTTTGTTTCTCGAGAAAATTCCTTTCTTTTTGTTGCTTCATCACTGCAGATGGTGGTCATTTAGCTTAACTTTGATGCAAGAGTCTATATGATGGTGCTAGGCGGCAACTTTACCATCTTTATTTTATCAATTTGCTGAAGTTCTTGGAATTCTTTAAAGGGCAAATTTGAGGTCTTTTTTGGGAGATTGAAGCTAAAAAACGCAATTCTTTTTGTGGTAAGCAGTGGGTGTGCTTTACAAGATTCTGATTCTGTTGGCTGATTTTTCAAAGAAGGCAATGTTGAGGCACGGGTCTAAATACATTTGAAAATGGCCGTTACCATTGTGAAAGGCTGTGATTCTTCCCTTTAGCAACTTGTTCTTTTGTAGATAAGGTGGACTTATTGAAGATAGTCTCTCGAGTATGGAGAGTGGTTGGTCTCTGTTTCTCATAGCGGTAATCCAGTTGCTCATATCGATAGAGGGTTCTTCTGCTACTCTTTCCCCAGCTGGGGTAAACTATGAAGGTCAGTTCTTGATTGGTAACATTCATCATCCACAGTTATCCCAAGCTTTCCTCTTGTAATTGGAACCTGAATATGAAAGATTTTTTCTTTTTGTATTATTAACTTTTTGGTTTTCAAATTGATTTTTAGCAGTAAACACAATTCTTGTATCCAGCTCTCGCTCCCCTCCTGTTTTTGTTCTCATGTATCTCAATTAAAATCTTTGCTTCATACGGACTTTCTTTCTTTCTGTGTTCATCTGTTAGTTACGCTGACGCATATGTTTTTCTTTTTGTAAAATTTCCAGAGTTTGGCAGAAAATTTCTCTGAATTATCTGTTTAAAATATGCCATACAGTGATCAATCGTGCATTAGCTTCTTTTTCCTAATTGATTAAACAGTTGCCTCCATACGGTTTTTCGGAATACCTGATAATAGGGCCTAACTGTTAAGTCATTAAGTGACCGTTAGCGAGTTTGTCTACCAATAACTTATTTTGGATTTTTATTTTTCTAACTTTCTCCAGTTGTAGCATTGATGACTATAAAATCTGAACTTAAAGATCCATACAATGTTCTGGAGAATTGGGACATGAATTCTGTGGATCCTTGTAGTTGGAGGATGGTTACCTGCTCAGTTGATGGCCATGTTTCTGTTCTGTAAGTGTGTTTTGCGTTGGTTAGTTTTACAAATGTTAGGATATTCCTCGTTCGAAAGCTCGTGCATATGTATTGGCAAAGGACTACTTTCTGATAGTTATGATTCACTATTATCAGAGGACTGCCAAGTCAGAGCTTGTTTGGGACCTTGTCACCTGCAATAGGAAACCTCTCCAACCTGCAATCTGTGTAAGTTGTTGTCTTCGTTTCTCTTTTCCAGTCTGCTTGAAGATGATGTTCAGCTTCTTTTTCTTATCAATTGGATAATCTATTATGTTAGTGCATGCTCTTCACTTGGAACTTTTGAACAAGTTAATCAGTGATAATTAATTTCAAGCTTTGGGGTTCAAATTCAAAAGCCTATGGGTTAAGGTCAGCTTTTTGCCACAAACTGATGGCTGGCTTCACATGCTTATGTAGGTTGCTGCAGAATAATGCCATTTATGGTCCTATTCCTAGTGACGTTGGGAAACTGGGGAAGCTTCAGACACTTGATCTGTCCAACAATAGATTTGATGGTGAAATTCCCAGTTCTCTGGTGGAACTTAACAACTTGAATTACTTGTAATTTTCAGAAACTTTTGCAATTCAACATGCACTAGACACTTTGTAACTGAACCTTCTTTAACTCATTTTCTTCTGTTTTAATGGGGCCAGGCGACTAAACAACAATAGCCTGACGGGACAGATTCCAGAATCTTTCTCTAGACTTAAAGGCCTCACTCTGATGTGTGTCTTTTTCCCCTTTTCAATGGTTTTACTAGATGTGATTAACTTATTTTTGTTCGAGGAAGCTACTGATATTCTATTCTGTTCAAATGATTTTCTTCAGGGATGTTTCTTTTAATAATTTGAGTGGCTCCTTGCCAAAAGTGTCAGCAAGAACTTTTAAGTGGGTATCTGTTAATTCTTTTTACCTATTAACTACTTTCTTATGCATTAGTAAAGTTCATTAATAAGTTTTTTGATAAAATTGTTTCACTGTTCAGAATTGTAGGCAACCCTTTGCTATGTGGGCAGAGTTCTCTAAACAATTGTTCTGTTGTCTATCCAGAACCATTGTCCTTCCCACCAAATAATTTAATAGGTAAGTTACAAGAAAATTGACTCTCAATTGTTCCCCTCAACTTGCACTTGAAAGGACTGAAGGAAGATAAATATATTCTCTCATGAAACACAGTCTTTCTCTTATTGCTTATATGGTGTTAGTTTCTTATTTATTTGTTTTCTTTCCTAGATCAATCAGGATCTGGAGCAAAAAGTCACCACATGGCTATTGCCCTTGGTGCAAGCTTTAGCGCTGTTTTCTTACTCATAATAGTCTTTGGGCTGCTTGTTTGGAGGCGCTACAGATGCAATCAGCAGATTTTCTTTGACGTAAATGGTCCGTTTAACCTTAAACATCTTAATTTGATTTCCAATAATTTTTGTTATGTTCCAATACTTTATTTTATAGGTGTGCAATTCTTGGATTTCATGTTGTTTTTCTTTGAGTTTTTGCTTCCCTTTTTGGTTGGTTTTGGGGGTAGGGAGGGTGGACAGTGTTGAACACTCATCTTGAAGCCTTTTAACCTCTTTTAACCTTGAAATTGTTTTGATGTCATGTCAAATGGAGAGTTTAATTTTAATGCCCCAATAGTCGGATTCAATCAAACCAAACTCAAAAAGTTTGTATTGCAGTAATTCTATTTCATTCCTTTTTATGGTTATCATATGAACTAGTTATGCAGAGAAGTGCTTTATGTTTGTCATCAATCTTCTGGTACGTGGCCTGAAATTGACTTGATTACATGTAGATCAATATGATCCAGAGGTTTGTTTAGGCCATTTAAGAAGGCATACCTTTAAGGAACTTAGGGCTGCTACCGACCATTTTAACTCGAAAAATATATTGGGGCGCGGAGGATTTGGGATTGTCTACAAAGGACGGTTAAATGACGGAACTGTGGTGGCTGTCAAAAGGTTGAAGGACTATAATGCACTTGGTGGTGAAATTCAATTTCAGACTGAAGTAGAGACGATTAGTTTGGCTGTTCACCGTAATCTTCTGCGTCTTTGGGGCTTCTGTTCAACCGAAAATGAAAGGCTTCTTGTTTATCCATACATGACAAATGGAAGTGTAGCTTTCAGACTAAAAGGTAAGTTAAGATTTGCGTACTGTTGGGTTGTTTTTCATTTAGTTCTCACTGCTGCTAATTATGTTTAGATGTTTTTGTTCCACTTTCTTCTCTGCAATCTATGTCATTGAATTGGGTCCAATACCAAATTTTGATGGATATCCTAATATTAAAATGCAACATATTCTTTTCTTTATTTTCTGCAAAACCAATTCCAGAGACAAAATGTTTTATTTCTTGGCACAGGGGAAGCCAGAAGTAAAACTAGTGTGCTTCTTGATCTAGATTTTTCTGCCTTATTTGGGTGCATTTCAGCTTGATAACAGTTTGAAGTCTGTTCCTTTTGTCATAATCTAGGAGGGGCTTTATCTGTAATCATTGCAGCATAGATTCCATTTCAAAATGTTTTATCTTTCAGGTTTTTCCATTCTATCATGAGATTTTCTGTAGAATATTGCAAAAGTTATCCCCTCGGAAATAGGTAATTCCGAAAATCTTTTCTGCAGAGATCATATATGATGCTATCCTTTTAGCTTCCAAGCACATCAAGTAATATCTGCCGATTCTCCTTGCATCACAAACCTGTTTGAAGGGGAAAAATTTGACCTTAAACTATACAAATTATTTTTCACCATAATGCAACTAAATCTCAGCGTATTTATCAGATGTTAAGGCTTCTTCCTTTTAAAGCAATCATTTGGCAATTTGGTTAAATGTGACTCTGTATCCTCGTTGTTTTCAGATCATGTCCACGGTAGGCCTGTACTTGATTGGTCAAGGCGGAAAAGGATTGCCTTGGGGACGGCTAGGGGGTTGGTATATTTGCATGAGCAGTGTGACCCCAAAATTATCCACCGTGATGTCAAGGCAGCGAATATTCTGTTGGATGAGGACTTTGAGGCAGTCGTTGGAGATTTTGGGCTGGCAAAGCTCTTGGATCACCGAGAATCTCATGTAACTACAGCTGTCCGTGGCACTGTTGGTCACATTGCTCCAGAATATTTGTCAACTGGCCAATCTTCAGAAAAGACTGATGTTTTTGGTTTTGGGATCTTGCTTCTTGAATTAATAACAGGCCAGAAGGCTTTGGATTTTGGTCGGGGAGCCAAGCAGAAAGGTGTCATGCTTGACTGGGTATGTTCTCCGAAGCTTCCTCCCACCCTCCCTTACACATGCTTATGCAACATAGCAGTTTAAACTCTGAGATTCTCATCGAATTTCCATTGATTTTAAAGTATTTCCCCTTCAAATTAACCATTCTTATGGATTTGATACAATTGTTTACTATCTTTAAGTTGTTGTATTACCTCAAATATCTAATGAGTGCTACTCAGTTTGAAATGCTTTCTCTGCGTCTCTTGGAACTGTTTATACAGGTAAAGAAACTCCACCAAGATCGGAAACTCGACCAACTGGTGGATAAAGATCTGAGAAACAATTTTGACAGGATTGAGTTGGAAGAAATGGTTAAAGTTGCTCTTCTGTGCACTCAGTTCAATCCTTCTAATCGTCCTAAAATGTCAGAAGTACTGAGGATGTTGGAAGGAGATGGGTTAGCAGAGAAATGGGAGGCATCACAAAAGGTAGAAACCCCAAGGTATAGACCATTTGATCATAATCTTCCACAAAGATATTCAGACTTCATAGAAGAATCTTCATTAGTGGTTGAAGCAATAGAACTTTCTGGTCCCAGATGACATTTGTGTTCTCCCACCTTCCATTTATTACACGTTATTTACCACTGTAATTGAGATGGGCAAGAAATGATGAAGTATAGATTGCTGCTGTTGATAGCCGTTCGAAGGAAATATATATATTCATGTGTAAAAAGAAAAGAAATCTAATGTATCAATTATGTGTAGTTCTTTATCCAGAAATAGGAGATGAAATTGTAGAGTATTATTTATCAAAGATTTTCGTATTTCTTGTAATTAAATCTCCATTTGTGAATCAATTCCAACCAGAACTGGGAGTCATTGATGACTGGAAAGGTACACCCAAATTCCTTGCCCCATTTTTCCATTTCATTCAGACAGGCGAAGACCAGAGAGGCAACATGCCCAGTTTTTCCATTTGATTCAGACAGGCGATCGAAGACCCAGAGAGTGAACGCAAAGCAGAGCATTGTCCTCATCTCTGTATATGCATATAAGAAGTGACTCTGAAAGGCATGTAGCATTTATCAAAAGGTTGTGAATGATGAGTGAATCAAATGCGAAGGTTGCTTCTTCTGTCGCAACTCTTATTTCCACTGCATTATTGCACTCATCTTTTGCCATGGGAACTGTAATGGGAATTGCTTCCAAGATGAGGAACAAGCTCTTTTACTCTTCAAGCAAGATTTAACGGATCCTTCGGGTGGACTCTCCTCATGGATTCTTGGACTTGATTGCTGCAAATGGGAAGGAGTTATTTGCAACAACCTAACTGAATATGTCATAGAGCTCCGCCTTTGCAACAACTTGGTTGCTGATTATAATCTCGCATCGGCACTGAGTGGTAAAATCAATCCATCCTTGCTGAATTTGAAATACCTGCATTTCCTTGATCTAAGTTACAATGATTTTAGAGTATTTGAACTTCTCTAATGCAGTTTTTGGAAAAATCGGTCATCATCTTGGGAATCTATCAAATTTACGCACACTAGATTTAAGTGGTCTTGGTGTTTTGGAGGTTGACAACCTTCATTGGTTGGGTGGTCTTGTTAACCTCAAGAACCTCAACATGATTTTTGTGAACCTTAGCAAAGTATCTAATTGGCTAAATTTGATTGATATGCTGCCTTCATTGATAGAGTTACAGTTGTCTGTGTGTAGTCTTCGTCCCATTCCTCTTCTAACCCACCTAAAATTTTCTTCTCTACAAGTCTTGGATCTTTCTTGGAATGACTCCAGATCAACCAACACCAGATGGATTTTTGGTCTTAGTAACCTTTTGTTTTTGGATCTAAGTGACTATAATTTTAAAGGACAATTGCCAAAAGGTCCATGGAATTTCACTTCTCTTAGACACCTCAATTTTGAGTCATTAATATTTTCACATCTCAGTGGTAGCCTGAATCTAGGATATAACGAATTTGATGGCCCCATACCTGTAGGAATTCAGAATCTTAGTGCTCTTGAAACCTTGGATGTAACTTCGAATCTTCTCACTTCTTTTCTACCACGTGAATTATTTACTCTTGGTGACTTGGTTAAGATGGATCTAAGTTATAATTCCTTCACTGGACCAATTCCAACCAGTCTTGGCAGCCTTACCAAGCTCAAATATTTGGATATTTCTTTTAACCATTTAAATTCTACCATTCCAAACGGGCTATACAAGTGCAAAAGTCTAGAAACGCTCGGTTTCGTGTCAGTCAATTGCAAGGGGAGATCTCCAGTGTCGTGGCCAATTTAAGCTCTCTAACTGAAATGGATTTATCCAGGAATGCAATTAGTGGAATGCCAATAGAAATTTTAAAGCTATGTAGAATTGAAGGGCTATACCTGTCCAGAAATGAAATACAGGGATCCATATAAGAATTGATAAATGATATGTCTCGATGCTTTTCAGATTCTATAAAAAAATTGTTTTTTAGTGGGAACTTTCTTTCTGGACATTTAACAGAACAACTTGGAAAACTTAAGAATCTTCCAATCCTCGATCTTGTTGAGAATTCTATATTTCGTCCAATTCCTTCCAATCTAGGAATATTGTCTTCCTTGATCGTTGTAGCCTTGAGTGGAAACAAATTAAATGGGATTCTTCCTAGGAGTCTTTGGCAGCTTTCCAAATTAAAGACTCTCCTTGTTTCTGATAATATATTGGAAGGTGAAGTCACGGGAAGCCAACTCGACAATCTAACAAGTTTAATAGAGTTTTTTGCATCCAGAAATTCCTTGACGCTGAATGTGATCGTAGGTTGGATTCCTGTTACCCAATTTCAGACACTTGAATTGGGGTCTTGGAAATTAGGCTCACAGTTCCCCTCATGGCTTCATTCAATGGAGGTAGTTGAAAGAGTAGACTTATCGTTCAATGGAATTTCAGGTTCTATTCCATCTTGGTTTTGGAACTTCTCTAAGCAAATCTTGTTGGTGGGTGAAACCAAATATACTGCAAAGGAAATTCAAGAAACGAAATTCAAGACTTGAGAAAAGGAATTCAAGAAGCGAGAAATGGAATTTGAGATGCGAGAAATGGAATTCGAGACTCGAGAGATTTCGAGACGGAAGGAGAGATTCCGAGACATAAGGAGTTCGAGACAAGAAGAGAAGCAAAAGAAATAACAAGGGAGAGATATTTTTTGCTTTGCTGTGATAGATAGAGTGAGAGGCGGGAAAAGTGTAGAATGAGAAAGGAGAAGAAAAGCCTGGTTTGTTTTTCCAGTGAGGATTCTAACTCCTTGTACTTTGATCTTAAGAAAAGATCATTCTTGTATCTAAACTCTTCTATCTAGTGAAAATTTGTAGAGTGCCTCTGCATGGAGACGTAGCCCTGGTTGGGTGAACTTCGAAAACAAATCTATTGTCATATTGCTTCTTCGTTTGTCTTGCTGTGAGTGATTTACTGCATGTTTTTAAGAAGGTTGCACAGAGGATAGTTTCCTTACAAATCTATGTCGTGAATCTTTCCCACAACCAAATTTCCGGTGAGGTTCCTAGCATCTCGGGACTTCAACAAATGAAATTTGGCCAAGGCCAACGATCGATATACTTGAGTTCAAACCAATTTAGTGGTCCATTACCTCATATAGCTCCTAATGAGGTAGCTAAGTTAGACCTTTCTAATAACTCTTTTGTTGGGAGTATGTCTTCCTTTTTGTGTGAGGTGGAGGAGCAACCGATATTGAATATTCTTAATCTGGGACAAAATCTTCTATCTGGAGAAATTCCAAATTGTTGGATGCACTGGTCATCACTAGCAATCATTAATTTGGGAAACAATAGATTCACTGGAAGCATTCCCATATCATTTGGGAGTTTGAAAAATTTGTTAATTTGGTATTTGCATAACCATAACCTCTTTGGTCAAATACCTATGAATTTGAGGAATTGCATTGGTTAGGGACAGTTGATTTGGGATATAATTATTTCTCTGGAAATGCTATAGCATGGTTAGGATCAAGTCTTTCAGAGTTGAGAATTCTCGTTTTGCGATCCAATAACTTTGATGGTGACCTTTCACCTAACTTGTGTTTTCTTAACTTTCTTCGTATTTTTGATTTTGCGGAGAACAACATTTGGGGGAAAATACCAAGTTGCTTCAACAATTTTACTGCAATGTTATTATGTTAGGGAAAAAAAATATCGATGGGTGCAAATGACAGGCTCTTTGGTTATGACACCTACAAGGATAGTGTTTCTTTATTCACGAAAGGGAGCATATGTTATATTAGTATGCCCTAAAGCATGTAATTATCTTATTAATAAATAAAGTGTTTTATTTGTTTATTGTCTTCCTAGGTCCTTAATTATTTGTTAAGAGATATTATTCTTATGAGTAAGAATTAATGTGATATTATCTTTTTGTATGAATAATTTAAATAGGTGTTCCT
>JAOXNR010000013.1:13786642-13845680 GCA_028571225.1 Parsonsia alboflavescens
GATATTTCCTTTTGTGTTACATTTCACAGGAAAAAAGGAAAAAGTATTATGTGAATTATGTTCTAATTGATATTGTCATGTTTAAAATGAATTAAGTCAACTAATTTTTTGTGGAAATCAAAATGGAACATTCAAATTTTCAGATAAAAAGGGAGTATTAAATATATTATATAAATATTAAAATATAACCGGGAGCTAACAGGGAACAACAAGAGCTCAATTGAGCTCCACTTGTCTAGTTCAAAAGTTAGCTCCACTCATTTGCATGTTTTGCTTCATTCAATATTCTTTATTTTATTTTTACTTTAAAATGTTAATTTTATAATAATAATCCGAAATCATTTGATTCGAAAACTTAGAAAGCCGGAAATTTTTTATTCCATTTTCATTTTTTATTTTTTCTTTTGTGTAAGTTTAGAAAAAAGAGTAAGCAACGTCCTTTCTAGCTGAAGTGTTCAGAAGGCTCTGTGCTTTCCTGGCAAACATCACGAAAATTGTTGAAACCGTTGACTATGAAACTTAATAGTATTTTGAATCTATCAAAATAAAATAAAATATATACCAAAAAAAAAAAAAAAACCGATAGTTCATACTAAAGAGCACAGGATTTAAACTACAAAGCCCTGCCCAAGATGAAGTATACATGGTAACTTAAAAATGATAAAGAAAAAAACTCATAAAAAATGTCAACTTTCCTCTAATATATTCTTGATGAAATTCCGAGACGAAGGGAAGTCCATCCATCTCAATTCCTTCAACAAATTCACGTCAATGTAATAAGGATGTGTTGGGATGAGTAGTAAGAAATTCATTGGGATTAGAAGTGTCAAGTAATATTAATGGGCTTTACCATTTAAATAATAGGGCCACAAACTTCATTCAGGGAATTAATAAAAAGAAAAGAAAAACTACTCCTTTGTGGCCTTGAAAGTTTTAGAAGAATTCGAGGTTGGGGTATGGGTTGTTTGGTAGCTGAGTCTAATTTCTAATTGAAGATGATTTATTTCATTTCCAAAGCCCCATCATTGGCGATGTCTCCATCCTCTAGGCCTTTGAGAATCTTTGAAGGGGCTCCCAATTTGATGCCTCACTTATAAAATGGAAATAGGGACAAGTAATTATGCATGTAAAGGTCCTTCAATCCTAAAAGACGACGAGAAATTTTTTGATGCAGTTGTTGCATCAGATCATCCTAATGATTTGATACAGTAATTTTCCACATGTATTCCTTCCAAAAAATAAATTTAACAGAACTCACGATAATTTTAACCCCGTTAACATTGTTGTCTTCTTCCATGAACTCGTTTCTTTCCATTTTACTCTTCCCAAGATTTTTTAGAAAGGGAAGAATTTTCAAATCAAACCACATCTCTGCAAGTCTTTCCATGGAAAATGAGAAATTTTGTCCTTAGATTTGACCACCGCGGTCCGATGGAATGGGCAGTCGTAGGATCTTCTTGTTGGAAGCTTAGCTCACGTCCAAACAGATCTGGAGCTGAATTGATCTTCTGCGCTCTTTGAAACGTCTTCAAATTCAACGAATCTTAGTTTTCAATCCTGGCCTTGAAGTCTCTGGAGTTCATCCGATTCGGCTCGACTGCGCTTTTGTCTACTTCCTCTGAAGCATGTCAATAACTACACTTCCTCCAAACGAATTGGGCATGGATTCATCGCTTTTAGGCTTTTTCTTTTAAGAAAACTCTGGTTTTGACTTTTTCTCCTTGAAAGCAGGATATTAATTTTATCTTAGTTATTTCTTCAAATGGTTTATAAGTATAACTCATTTTTCTAACATTCTATACAAATCCATTAATAATAATACCCAACATACAACTCTTAATCTGAAAAAGGAAAAAAACCTCAAAAAAAATTTCAGTTCAACTCCATTCCGTCCTCCCTTCAACTTCCAGATAACTATCCTTCACTGTCCGCACCTTTTCAATTTCTACTGCCCAACCAAGAATTCTAAGAAGAAAAGAAATCCATCGCCTAAAGAATTGAAAAAGATGAAGTTGAGGGTATTGGCCTTTAAAACCCCAACTGTTTTTTGTTGTATGAGCAAGGCAGAGTTGTCGGCTTCCATGGTATTCCAGCCATCTGAAAGATTCTTCTGTTTCTAAAGTTTTGAAATTCTGTTTCTAAAGTTTTGAAAGTAAAACGGAAGGAAAGTATTGGAGGAAGAAGACGACAACGATTATAAAGATGTTAAATTTATTTCTCAATCTGACGTAGAAGGGTACCACGTGGAGAAGTCCTATTGAATTGCTGCATCAAATCACTAAGGATGACCTGATGTGCAGTAGCTACATCCAAAAATTTCTTCTAAGAGACTCCACAACCAAAGGCCTTAAAATGGCGATATTATGATTAGGTTTGTATGTTCTCTTAATATAGCACTTTAAACTTTGAGATTCTCATCATGTTTCCTTTTCTCTTTTAAGTTGTTTTTTTTTTTCCTCTCCCTATCTTTAAGTTGTTGTATTACCGAAAGTTTGAAAAATCCAATGTTTCAATTACATATTACTTGACTTGTTTGTTCGTTGCGAGATGCTTTTCTCAAAGAGTCCCTCCAAATTATTTATGCAGGTTAAGAAACTTCTGCAGGATAGAGATCATATGCAGATACAATTTTGACAGCATTGAAAACAAAGGAAAATTAATGTTATCATTAATTAATGTGTAGTTCTTTATCCAAAAATATATGTAGGAGATGGAATTGTAGAGTATTATTATTTATCAAAAGACTTTAGTATTTCTTCTGAAAAAATCACCATTTGGGTCAAGTCAAGATTATTTCAAGTTCCATCCCTTCGTGAAAGAAACTTCACGAGAGATGACTGGAAAATTACACCCAATATCCCATAAGAAGGGGCACTATCTCGGCTTAGGATCAATCATTACAGCATTACATGAGCTACTCAAACGAAATCAACTGGGAATTGTCGAATCAGTTCTATGGAAAAATTCCATGACTCATTTTTCCATTTGATTCCTACATGCACGGCAGAGTCTTTTGAAAGTTGATTTGGGACACAATTATTTCTCTGGAAATGTATCAGTATGGTTAGGATTAAGTCTTTCGGATTTGAAAATTCTCATTCTGCGATCCAATAATTTTGATGGTGATCTTTCACCTAATCTGTGTTTCCTCAACTTTCTTCATATTTTGAGTTTTGTGGAGAACAACATTTGGGGGAAATACCAAGTTACTTCAACAATTTTACTGCAATGTCATCGACAGACCAACAGGACTACGTGCTTTATTTTGGCAACTACAAGGATAGTGTTTCTTTATCTATGAAAGGGAGCATATACCAATATGTCAACACCATCCTATCTCTTTACGTGGTGTATACCATACATCAAAGTCACTATTTTGACCATATTTTCTACCATAACAACTTAACAATTAATGACAAATCAGACACTAAGTTTAATCTACATATTGAAAGCTTTAATTCGATATATTACACGAGTTAAGAGGCATAGTAACAAGAGAGAAATCCAAGCTCAAATATAGCTCAATTAGACATGGGATGCCGGTACTGTTCATTACACATCCCACATCGTAAGGTCATGGACTGATCACACTGCTACACGTTAATACCAACTACCCAAGGTAAGTCACATTTAATACATAAATCTTTACACCCGATTACTCATACTGTACTAACTTAAGCATCGGAGGAGTATCGGAACCCTCGTTGCTCTAACCATTTCACTGTGCAGGCATCCAAAACATCGCAGACAGACTTGCAACATCATTTGGCGTCCACCATGCTTGGGGCACGATTTGAACACTTTACATTTCTTAAAGAATATCACGCAAAAATGCAAACACAATCGGGACTAACTACCACATCAAAAAATGTAATGGGACAAGAAAAAGACAAGAATCCACAAATTAATAATACCGAAAACATTCCTCAAGCCGATACCACACCATTCATGGATGCGACTCAAGGTATCGTCAACCCTCTTGAAACACTAATCAGTGATCAACGCAGGCCGTACATCGGCGTAGTTCCCAAACCCATAAAAGTCCAGAACCAGAACTAATACCTATAACAACAGGTTGGCCGCAAACATGCCCAAGGGGTCAGGCCGCATCGATTTCTGATGTAGACAAAATGAAGTTGGCAATCGATCACTTTGAGGCTTTCTATCTATTCTTACAGCAAAACAATTATCTCCTCGGACAAGCAAATGAGATGGTCGGATCATCAAATCGAAACTGAGAAAGAGGCCTGGATAATGGAGAAGTACAATCTAAAATACATGATCCAGACAGGCAAGAAGTCCCTAGAGTCCCAAACCATCAGTCCAATGCTCCACAGAGGAAACAACCCACCACAACACAACGGATCCCTCTGGAGCTCCAAACAAAATGAAATCGATTGGAGTAGAGGGTAGACGGAGTGGAAGCCAAGTTGTCGGAGTTCAGGCCTACCACAGCATTACAAATTCGAAACTCCAACCCATTGGTCTCGGAACTCAAGCATGGAAAAATTCCCATAGACTTTTAGATGCCCACCATCGACAAGTACAATGGCACTACAGATCTGGTCCAATGTTTGTCTATTTTCAACACCACCTTGGCATTTTGTGATCCGGACGAAGTTCTTCTATGCAGGGCCTTCCCCACCACACTATCCGGGAAAGCTTTTGCATAGTACATGGCCTTACCACCCGCTTCTATCTTTCAATCAATTGGGTGACGGATTTCTCAGCCACTTCATCCCAAGTAGCCAGCACTCATTGCCACAGGCCTACCTCTTAAATATTCGGCAAAAGAAAAGATGAGACCCTCAATGAATACTGGACTCAATTTAACCAAAAAGCTCTGAAAGTCAAGGATTTCCTAGAACTAATTTATGTGGAAGCATTCTGCCACGAGCTGAAACCAAGGAAACTCTCCAAAAGACTCACTACCAATCAGCTAAAGACAAGTAAAGACCTTCCCAAAGAGTCAAAACCAAGATCCAGGTGGAAGACTCAGAGAGAAACAAGAGAACCATTCAGCAGGCCGAGATGGGAGAACAGTCGAAACCAAGTTATGAAAGACAAAACAGCAAAAAGAAGATATACGACCAGTATCAAGGCCAGGGCAGCAGACAAAACTTTTAGAGTGAGCCAAAACCCCCTTCAAGACATCCATACATAGAGCCCAAGACATATCCTACAACAAAACTCCAATCAATTTCGGCTCGCACTAGTGCCAAACCAATGCAAGTGGCAGTTAAAGTACTTGGAAAGCTACCTTCAATTCAGAGGAAAGCCACCAATGATGCAGGGGAAGGGCCCATCAAATAACCCAAACTATGCCAAATACCCCCAGATCGGTCATTTTACAAAAAATAGAAACTTTGGGCATTTTGACTCCTTTGAAGGTTATGAACACTCCCACTACAATTTCCACCAAGATGTGGGACACTACACAAATGACTGCCACCAATTGAAGAGGGAGATTGAGAGTGCAGTACAACGAGGTCTACTCACACAATTCGTTAGCACTGTACACATTGCCCAACAACCCAACCCACAACAGAAAAAGCCTTCAGAGAAGAAATTGAAAATCTCTTCAACCGTTGTGGTGAATGATGACATCCCACTAGTTGTTTCAATTATGATTGTTGATTGTCTGGTTAAGAGAATCCTCAAAGATACAGGAAGTTCAGTCAAAATCTTGTAAGATGAAGCATTCCGAAAAACTGGACTTCAAATATGAGATAATCAAATCAAACAGCATTCCACTGGTCGATTTTTCGAGTGAGACCACATATGCATTTAGGAACTACATCTCTCGAAGTCCAATGGGGGCCATAAACGAAGCCTGTGAAGCAAATCTGCTAATTTTTCATTGTTGACTCACCATTCACATACAACTGCATATGGGGAGGACCGGGCCTGAATATAAGGAAAACTCAAGTTAACACCTTTCAGAATTCAATCATCATACTATATGAAGGAAAGCAATAAGTCTTACAATGAGACATCAAAATTGCCAACACTTGCGTCGAAACAAAATAACAAAGAGAAAGAGATTCGGGAACTGGAGAAGGATCGGATTGAGCCTTCAGCGGAGCTAGAAAAGTATCAAATACATACTGCTCACCTCGATCGCAAGGTTACTAAAGGGAAGGCATTACCCATCTGGATGAAACACGAACTTCTCAATCTTTTGACAAAATACCAAAAAGTCTTTGCATGGTCAACCAAAGACATGGGAATGATCCCAAGGAAGCTTGCTAAGCATCGGTTGGGAATTTCGAAAACTTGTAGTCCAATATGTCAAGGGAAGAGATTTTACACTCTGGAAAAGAAAGAAGCCATAAAAGCAGAAGTTGCAGATTTGCTTTCGGCTGTTATTATAAGAAGAGTACAATTCCCCAAGGGGATATCCAACCTAATGGTAGTCCTAAAACAGGACAGTTCATGGAGAATTTGCATTGATTTCACTTCACTCAACAAGATCATTCCGAAAAAACCATTTCCAATTCCCTGAATTGATCAATTAGTGGACGCAATAACAGGATTCTCATACCTTGGCTTCCTGGATGCATACAAAGGCTATCACCAAATCCAAATGGCAAAGGAAGATGAGGAGAAGACTTCCTTCGTAACCCAACATGGATTATTCTGTTACAAGAGAGTGCCATTCGAATTAAAGAACAGTGGAGTAGATTTTCAAGACATGATCAACCGAATGTTTTCTCAACAATTGGGCTGCAACATGGAGGCATACATAGATGATTTGCTTGTAAAATACACAACTCAGCAAGAATTTTTCTCTGATCTAGAAGAAAGTTTCAAGATCATGACACAGCACGTGCTTAAACTAAACCTCAGCAAGTGCTCATTTGGGGTGGAAGCAGGAAAATTTTTGGGGTATATGGTTTTCCGAAGAGGAATCGAAGCAAATCCCTCAAAAATTCAAGCATTGATGGACATGAAACCACCGGCATACATCAAGGAAGTCTAGCGGTTAACTGGTCGGATTGCGGCTTTAACAAATTTTTGTCCAGGGTAGGAGAGAAATCACTCCGGTTCTATCAGGTAATCTACAACCTAAAGAATTTCAAATGGACTTCAGAGAGTGATGAAGCTTTCAAAAAGCTTAAACAATCTTTGGGTTCACCCCCAATTCTCGTTTCTCCCTTTCAAGGCAAAACATTATGCACATATTTATCTATATTACCTTATGTTGTGAGTTCCATTTTATGTGCCTTACGAAGTTCAAGCATAAAATCAGTATACTACATTAGCCATGTTCTCCAAGGACCTAAGATCTGATATTCTACTTTGGAAAACCATGCAATAGCTTTGTTAGTTACTGCATGAAAGTTAAAATCATACTTTCAAGCTCATTCCATACAAGTTCTAATCAATGCTCCCACCAGGCAAATTTTGCACAAGCTCGATACGGCTGGAAGGCTTACCAAGTAGGTGATAGAGCTTTCCAAATTTGACATACAATACTCCACCTGAAATCAATAAAAGGTCAAGTTTTCTCAGATTTTGTTCTCTAATGCATAGTGTCGAGATCTGACCAAAATCTGAAACTAAATTCTAAAACCACTCTTCCTCAAGATTGTTGGATGGTGTACATAGATGGATCGGCTGAGGGAGTCGGGTTCATTCTAATAAGTCCCGAAGGAACCAGGTTTGCCTACGCACTAAAATACAACTTTCACATAAGCAACAATAAATCTGAATATGAGGCTTTTCTAGCAGGATTGAGAGTTGCAGGAAGCCTCCACATCTCCCACCTCATTGCCAAAACTGATTCACAGCTATGTCAATGGCGAGTATGAAGTAATGAAAGAAAACATGCAACAATACCAGATCGAAACACAAAAATTCTTTTAGAAATTCCAGTACATCAAAGTGGAACATGTACCACGTAAAGACAATGCAGAAGCCGACTTCCTCCCGAAGCTCAAGCAAGGAACCCAAATGCATTGAACCTGGATCGAACCCTTAGAAATTAAAAGTATTGACCTTCCACAGATCATGAATATTGATGTCGAACCAACATGGATGGGGTGGATTCATCAATACATATCTGATGGAACACAAGCCGAAGATCCGATTGAGGCCAAAAAAGTTAGGACCACTTCATCCGATACGTTATCATGGACTGACAACTTTTTAGGAGAGCATATTCATGGTCGCTACAAAAATGCATCACACCAGATGATCACTATTGATTTTCCAACAAAAAAAATATTTTTAGTAGAATCATCTCTAAATTGATAGACTTTAAATTTAAATTTCTTGTATTACTAGTCAACATAGCATTTAAATTTCAAGAATTTGAATTATGGTCAATTGTTTTCTTTTGTTAATAAATTGATTATTCATTGTATATAAATAGAGACATTCAATTCCGAATTGAATAAGTATATGACAAAAAAATACAATAGTTCATATGAAGGAGGAGCACAAGATTTAAACTACAAAGCCCTGCCTAAGATCAAGCATACATGGTAACTTGAAAATGATTGAGAAAAAAACTCAAAAAAAAAAAAAAAATGGTTAACGTCAATCTAATATATTCTTCCCCAAAAATGAAATTCCAAGAAGAATAGAAGTCCTTCCCAATTCCTTCGACAAATTCACATCAATCTAATAAGTCATGTGTTGTGTCGAGTCTTAAAAGAATTACTCGGGTTATAAGTGTCAAATAATATTAGTGGGCGTTACTATTCAAATAATAGGGCCCCAAACTTCATTTAGAGAATTAATAAAATGAATCAAAAAAAAAAAAAAAAACCTACGTCTCAAATTACTAACCGAAAGAGAAGAACAAAAAGGTTTTGAAAAAGGAACAAACACTCCTAGTTTTATTTTAATACAAGCCTTATGGTTGAAAGTTATAGAAGAATTCGACGATGGGGCATTGGCTATAAGGCCTTGTATGGAGTCAATTGACCCAGCAAGAAAAGGCCTATTTTTTCCCATTTCAACAAAATGACTAATTTTATTCCATAATATTTTTATCTTTTAAAGTCTAACTTTACTTCACATGGGTGAAGAATTAAGTTCAATTGCTTTGAAAATGTGATTTTCGTATCATTTTCACCTTAATTCTTATTGTATGATTTTTTCATAAGGGGATTTTAAGTATAATACTATTCATCAATGCTTTGATTTTAAAAGTTATATTTTTAAAATTACAATTGAGCCACTAAACTGATTATACTAATTTTAGTACTTCCAAAAATATAGCTTCAATTCTATCATTCTATCCTTTAAAATCTCATATCAAGAGCTTTAGGCGGAGGATTACATACGAGAAGGCTCATGTAGAGAATGCCTTTCCATCCTCGAAAAAAAATTTTAAAAACTAAACCTCTAATCATGCATAGAAACGGAAATGTTATAGAAATTTAAAAGTTTCATATATTAAATTTTTCTCTAGGTTTTTAGTCGATTTGATCCCACGAGTTTGGATCAAAAAATAATTCGATTACACAAGTTTTTTTTTTAATTATAACGATCCCTCATGTTTATATGAGTAGCCAAAATAGTTCAAACCATCAATTTTCTATCACTCATACAGTGTCTAAGGGGTAAAAACATCATTTTTTATCCTAAATCATGAAACGACATCATTTTAATTTGAATTTTCAAAAAAAGAAAAGAAAATAAATTAAAATTAAAATCATTAATCTTTGCACTGCAATCGAAAACGGTGGTTTGTTTTCTAAGTAAGTGCAATCTGGATTTAGGACCGGTAAGTGTTGAATTTGTTGGTGTTGTTGGGCAAAAGCCGCCTTTTGCTCGCTATTACTTCTTCATGAGACTGTAAATGGAGGAATAATGAACCTTCTTCTTCTTGGTTAACGGGGGCATTGGCATTGATACCGGTGCCAGCTACTGCTGTGGTTGTGCCTGCGGTGATAATGACAAGGAGAAGAAGTAGCCCAACATTATTTGCCCAATTATATAATGGAAATTGCAAATATACAATATTATTTGCCCAATTCTTCTCCCATCTTTTTAATTCTTTCCCATTGTAGTGCAGAGATCTCTTTTTTATAAGGACTTTTTGAAACAAAACGAAAGGCTACCAACGTTCCGGATTGCAGTGCATACATTACTGATTTTATTTATTTTTTTAAAAAATTCAAATTAAAACGACGTTGTTTCATGATTTAAGGTAAAAAATGATGATTTTAACCCCCAAATATCGTGTGAATGATTAGAAATTAATGATTTGAACTATTCTGACTATTTATAAAAACGTGAATGATCGTTACGATTGAAAAAAAATTTATGGAATCGAATTATTTTTTTATCTAAACTTATGAGACCAAATCGATTAAAAATCCATTTTTCTCCTTTTATAGACAAAAGGATGTCTCTTCTTGTCTTATCGAATGACCATTTGTGCATAATGGAATTGCATAAGTTTTCCCATAATTGAATATGAATATTTATGGCTAATTTTTTGAACATTAAAATTTTTGAAATTTATAAAGACTCTACAACCAGAGGCCTTAACATAGCCGTTTAGAAACGAAATCAAAATGCTTATTATTTAATATTCTTACCTTTTTAAGTGATATGCCAAGATTTAAGGCCCTTTCTTTCTAACAAATTTAACAAAATTTTCAAATTCACATTTTAAAGTGGAAGGGCATACCGGTCATTTCAAGCCTCGCATATCCCTCGCCCTTCTCCTCCACTCGACCATAGTAGAAATAGAAAGAAAAATTTTCCAACACCGTCGGGCTTCCTCCACATCTCCATTAACGGGATTTCGGATTTTGCCCTTTTCGAAAGCGTACGACATTGTCATTTTTCATTGTCCTTGTCAATTTCCCATCTTTTTTTCCGGTCCCTTCAACAAAAATTCGCACGGTAGCGTTGCAGAAGGAACCGAGGGATGATGTGTGACTGCACATCATTTGATGTGCAAACTTGAAGAAGGTGATTCTTCAAACAAAAAAAAAATTGATGAGTTGTTAACGTTTCCGGAAAGAAGTTCTTGATCAAGAATGGACTTGAAAAAATTTCAATTTTCGGATCAGTTGCCTAATTATTATTGTTCAACATCTGCTAGAAGAAAGGTGTTTTCTCACTTTGGCATGGGGATGGCATTTTCTTTCATTTTACTGATCGTGGTATTCTACCATGTCTCTTTTAGGGCTTCTTTCTTGGACTCTGTTTTTCAAGGGTTGAATCGCAACAGTAGTTCTCTGACTCTTTGGTCCTTCTCGTTTCCAGCTACATCTTCGGTTCATGATACTGCTCTCGCGAAATTGGAGCACACTGCTGATAGAAATGAGAGTAATGAAAACGTATCCAAGACTGGTCAGAATAGGAAGTTCATGGATTCAGGTGAAAATGGAGTTTCTTTGAACAATGCCCATGTGGGAAATTCCTCTGTTAAGGAAAAGAATGGGAATGTTGGTCTTGAAGGAGGAAGGGCTCCTGAGAAATCCCCCAAGTTTATTAGATCAGAGAATGATATAAATGCTAACTTAAGTAATGCAAACGTAAAAGAAAAGGTTCTAGAGGAGCCAAAGATGGAGAATCTGTCGAAGGATGTGAAGAATGGAAACATTACCGTTGAAGGAAATTCATTGGGTACTAGAGTTTCTGATGCTAATTCTCAGAATGTGGGAAGTGTAAATAGTTTTTATGATGATTGTGATATCTTTGATGGTGGATGGGTGAGAGACGACACAAAGCCATACTATCCTCCTGGTTCTTGCCCTTACATTGACAGGGATTTTGACTGTCACTTGAATAAGAGGCCGGATGATAATTATGTAAAATGGAGATGGCAGCCTCATGGCTGTGACATTCCTAGGTAAAGTTTCCAACTATAATCTTTGCCGAAACAGGAGTTTATTCATTCCATTTAAATCATTTCGTTTGCTTTTTGGATAGTAAAAATGAATCATGAATAGCTTAGTCATGTGAATTATGAATAGTTTAGTCAAGATATATGATAAATGTTTCTGGCTGTGGTTAGAGAGTTCAGCTTTCAGTGAACGAGACTTTGAAAGTTTCCAAGAATCTGCATTTCTTTGGTTACCTAAGTCAATTGTTAGAAAGAAGTATTTTTCGTTCTTAGTTTCTTTGGAAGGAAGTATTTTTCGTTTTTAGTTTCTTACTTTAGTGTTTATTATGTCCTACAATTATATATATTTGCATCTATTCTATCTGTTTGTTACCTTGGTGATTTCAAATATAAAGTTTAGTCTGATCCATACGAAAGCAGTCATTTTGGTGATGCTACAAACGCACTAGTACTGGAAAACATAACCGTTTAATCAAAGATACTATTTTTTGACTGGGCATATAGTTCTGATGCTGTTAGATTTTATACTGTCTTTTTCTTTCCACTGACTTTCTTGGCTATGCTTTTCTCCCAGTTTGAATGCAACTGACTTTCTTGGGAGACTCAGGGGGAAAAAACTGGTGTTTGTGGGCGATTCATTAAATAGGAATATGTGGGAGTCACTTGTTTGCATTCTTCGCCATAGTGTCCCAGACAAGAAAAAAGTTTATGAGATAAGTGGTAGAACAGAATTCAAGAAAGGGGGTTTCTATGCATTCAGATTCGAGGTAAAACTTTCCAAGTCATTAAAGTATCTTTTATATACTCGAAATGCTGGTGCTCATTTGTTGTTTGTTTCCTAATTCTGCAGGACTACAACTGCTCAGTGGATTTTGTTAACTCTCCATTTCTTGTCCGAGAATCCTTCGTTATTGGTGCAAATGGTTCTCTTGAGACTCTCAGGTTGGATTTGATGGACGAATCAACTTTAATGTATGAAGATGCTGATATTCTGATTTTTAACACTGCTCATTGGTGGACTCATGAGAAGACCTCTAGAGGGTGATCATCTCTTCTTACCCCTCTGCTTTCTTTCTTTTATTTTTTTGTTTGATTGCTAACACTCTTTCATTCTTTTGAGATTTTCCTTTTTTGGGGGTTGGGCTTTCTTTTCTTTCTTTTTCCTGTCAGTTCTTTAGAGCTGTCTCCTGTTTCACTGCAATCTTAAAATATTTAGGAGCAAGAAATTTAGAACTTAGAAATAGGATAGCACATTTTCTTGTCTATAATTCCTCTGCTGATCCCTCACCTGTGGACAGTGCAAGGTCAGAGGAACAGGTTTGTGTTGAATTTGCTGTAAAGAAACTTACAGCTAGTTTAATTCTTTTTTATTTGGTGCTTCTTCAGAGAAAATTATTACCAGGAAGGAAATCATGTGCATGGGAGACTCAAGGTTCTAGAAGCATACAAGAGAGCTATTTCAACTTGGGGAAGGTGGGTGGATGAGCATATAAATAATGGCAGAACTCAGGTTATTTTCCGAGGCTATTCAGGAGTACATTTCAGGTATGAAAATATATGTTCCTTCTTTAAGCCTGCATTTAAACTGTCATACTTGGATGATGTACTTATTTCATTAAATTGTTTTGCAATGCCATATTCATACCAAGCTACCCTTTAGTTTATGAACCACTATATCCATGACAGAATTTCTTGAATAGGGGATGCAAGGAAAAGTTTATTCTTCTATGATGGACAACTAGGTAAAAGAACTGCCTCACATCGTGTTTGAACGAGATGAAATGTCATAGACTATCTTGTTTCTATATATTCGATAATAGAGTGTGTCCATTGAGGAGAAGAGAAATTCTGAATGCATCTAAGAAGGGCAATTTTCTTTCTTTCTTTCTTTCTTTTTTAAGCAATACAACTAAGCTAAAAATGTACCCTTGGGGAGACTCCAAATTATGGAATGGCTATCAATTTTCTTTAGTTTTAACTTTTGAGGAGAGAATTGATCAAGCATGCCTTACACCTGTTGCTGATTTTACTAATGATCAAGTTGTTTATTGACATTCTACGGTGGATATAGTGAAATACATGGTTCTGCAACATTTGTCTGAGATTGTATAACTAATTGGCATTGCTACTTAGAATGAGGGAGCTTTGCTGTTTGAAAAGTTGAGGTGCAACTGTAACTGAACATAATTCATTCTACATCCGCATCTTGTGTTCCTCTAAGTGAATCTATGCTTAATTATAATCTCTGTCTTTCTTACTGCTGGCATCCTTTATTATTAATCCACTTATATTTGGATCTAGCTAAGTTTGTTATGTACTACACTTTCAAAGAATTTTAGACCATGTTGAACCATAAATACAGTTTTTTTTTTTTTTAATGGAAAAAAACTTTGATATGGGGGTTTACTGCTTTCACAATCCAATATGTTAATTCTTCATTGCTGCCTTGTAAAAAAGTTGAAGAGAAGAAAATAGTGATAACTGACTCCTGAGCAATTGCTGTGTTTGCATGCAGTGGAGGCCAATGGAATTCCGGAGGACAGTGTCATAACGAAACTGAACCAATATTCAATGAAAGTCATTTGGAAAAATACCCGCGAAAGATGAAAGCTCTGGAATATGTACTTCAGGACATGAAGACTCCTGTGACTTATCTGAACATAAGTAGGCTTACCGAATTTAGAAAAGATGGCCACCCTTCAATTTATCGAAAAGAATACAAGAGTATAGAAGAACAAATTGCTGCTCAGCAAGCTCAAGATTGCAGTCATTGGTGCTTGCCTGGAGTACCAGACACTTGGAATGAGTTGCTATATGCTTCGCTTTTGAAAACTACAGGTAGAGGATGATATAGAAAGAAAAGTAGACAGGTCATGTTGAGGTTTGGCTTGAAACTTTGGTTTCTTCCAATCATTTTCCCTCTTTGGTTGTGCATACTGCATGCTCTTTGGTAGGAAATGACTGTCAAGAAAGGTAAAAGTTTTGCTAGACAGATATTGAAAATTCTAGGAAGGAATCAAATGGAAAAAGAAGAAGAAGAAAATAAAAAAAGGCTCCTGGTGGATCTTGATGTACTTGACCTTAGAAAAACCTGCATCCATGGGGTGGAAAAGACTGGATTGTACTTCCTCCTATATGAAACTGAAATTGCAAGTTTATAATATTGAGCAAAGATTGAAAGGGGCTATATATAATCTCTGTTTGCACATTTGTCCTTTTATTATCAGATTTCAAATATATAGGAACTAAGAAATAAATTATTTCCATCAAAACAGTTTTGGTTCACAATAATGGAGATGCAGGAATTTTATAGGCAAGCTAATAATCTTATTGTGGGGAAGGGATTTCAGGGGATGATATGCTCTCCCCAGGTTGAGATGGAATGATGAAATGTGACCTTGTTAGAAGGACATGGAGACGAATGTGTTTCTTGTTTCACCCTTAAAGGTCAGTGTATTTTACCACTTCTTTTTTATAGTTTATATTCGTAACGTAACTTATATTAACTCTTAATCATCAATCAACACATTGTGGCTTGGTGGATTCACAGATGCTGGTACTGAAGCATATCTTAGCAATGAAATTGATAGAATCCTTTTGAACTATAAAATAGAATCTGTTTAGGCTGCTTTTATAGATAGAACAGACATGCTTGGAATATTATTTTATTGAACTTGAAAAACTACATTGAGTACAGAAAACTGAAAATGAAAGCCATGGAAAGACTCTGAGACGAGTCTTTTTGCCGTTTTGTGACTTGCCAGTTTGCTTTGCATTTAGCCAAGACTAAGATAGACTTGGATGTATAACATCCTTCTTGGTGCACCATTGAGTTTAGCAGAGATGATGGCCAGTGCAAGCAAACTGTCTGAATGCAGAGGAGGATACAGATTCCTCTCTCCGGACTCCACACTTTCAAGAACCACTGGCTTCACCATTCCAAATTACATTCCTGTGATCATCTCCAAAGTTAACAGTGAAGAATACTTACTTCAGCAAATATCCAGTGGTTCTTGTGAAGCTGGTGGATGGTGTTGATTGCTGGAACTGGGGTTTATATAGCCTGATGATTTTAGTTGTTGTAAATGGAATAAGAATTCATCAACTTATGACATCACTATCCACTCATAGCTGACTTTTCCTTTTACACTTCACCATTGAAGTTGCTTGCATATCTGCATTATCTGTCCTTTGTTTACTGATATGTCAACTCTACCCTTCACCTACTTATGCCATACTTTTTAGTTTTGAGCCATTGGTTGGAGCTTGCTACAAATTTGACTCTTGAACATGATTTTTTTTGCTTCTTTTTGCATGAAAAATGTTAACAAAGTTGTCAACAAGCATCATTCCATGCATGCATTAACATGCCCTGAAACTGATTTGGCTTCTAATATCTCTATCCTCATAGTCATAAACGAGTTAAGTAATTTCAATTCTCAGAGGGGGAAAATGTCATAAAATCATGAATTTTTAGGTAGGCAGCTTTTGAGGGCATTGAAGTCTTATGTGATTAAAAAGTTTCATGTGGCTTATGAATACCTTTGCATTGATGCATAACTTTTATGTTTGTCGGGTCACTTTTCTTTTATTTTGTGTGATATCATTAAATCCACTTACTCAATTCCTCTAAGGAACTGTCTTCCAACTGCTGAATCAAGTAGTTTTCCAGTAGTTGCCCCCAGGGGCATAGACGGGTTGGCAAGGCAAGCGTGAAGTTTGGTTAACTCTAACGGTAGGTGAGGGTTCGAACCTCGGTAAGAGCATTGTCCTGAGCTAGTTCGGCAGGTGGTTGTCTCAGCGAAGGCAATGTCCCGAGTTGGCAACCTACTCTTTACATCCTCTCCACCTATCCTCTACCAATTCGTGCACATTCCTTGATTTACATTCCACTGACACAAGGGTTCTCTGTGATCAATGGGAAGAGTTTCGCTCACAAGGGACTTTCCCCTTAGACCAAAGTAGTTTTCCAGTAGTTGAACTTCACGTGTCATGGAACCCTAGCTTAGCAATCAAAAAAACCTCCTAAAAGTGACTGCAGACTTGTCATTCTTCTTCCACTCAATTGCCCTTTTTCTTTGGATTATTATGAGATTTTGGGAGGTCTAGAACTTCACTGATATTTTCAATTCCATTAGGTTTTCATCTAAAAGTAGTCACAAAGCTTCTTGCATTTGGCAATTCAAGAACTAGTGACTAAAGTTTTGTTTTTTTTTTTTTTACACTCACTCTTCCCTAACCCTCCCTATATTCCTTCCCTTGAGAATTAACGGTAACATCCTGATATATCATCGTCATCTCTCAATTCTAAATATTGTTACTTACTACTAAGTTAGTAAAATTTGACAATTCAAGATTGGTTTAAGAACTTGTGTTTAGCGAGAAATGCAGTTCAGGGCTCTCTTTTTGAACATAAAAAAAGGAAGCTAAAGACAGTGACCTCCTTCTCAGATATGCACTCACTTACAAACAGTAGGACTCACCACTCATCTTCTTCTTTCTTCTTTGTTTTCCCTTTAAAACTTTAGTGCAAGCAGACAAAATCCACACCTACTTTATTATGTTCATTCAAGGAATCCCGATTGGTCCATTTGTTTTTCCTTCTGTTGACAAGCCATTTGATTCTGCTAAATTGCCAACTTACATTTCAAGATCCTTATTGAAAAAGACATTGGAAAAAAGAATGATCTCAAATCCATTAAGATTATTAATATTTGATAATATATTGAACATAATGCAGCTTTTTAAGTAAAGTGGGTTAAAGCCTGGATTTAAGTGGATTCCAGTGCAGTTCCTTGCATGACTGAACTGTCTTCCATATATAATACGCAACGAATCATAGCAGTAAATTACTATGGAATTTATCATCTGATCACAATTTTAATGAGTAATTATTAATTCTCCTTCCAGATAATGGTAAACAATGGTAAAATTACTCTCTCTTTTGAATTTTTTTTAAAATATCCGATAATGGTAAACCTTCACATTGATTCAAGATTAAAATAATCAATTCAAATACAAACAGCAGTGTTCCATATGAAGAGATTTGTTGATCTTCATAATATTTCACTTCTCTAGATTCATGTGAAAAATAAATCATAGAAAAGAATAATAATGAATGTCTCATTTTTTATTTTAAATTGTCCTAATATCTTATTTTCTAATTTAATTAATTTTTTTTTTTTAAGTAACATTGCAATGTTAAAATTAACTAAGTTAAACTTATTTCTTAAAATATAGTCAAATCAAAATAAGACATTCGATTCACCGCAGAGCTAGTAGATAATAAAATAATTACCAAATAAAGATTTCACTATTTCCTAACAATGGAAGAGACATGTTACCCCAGTAACCGTACACTACCATCCCCCATGCCTTAAAAATATTATTTATTTATTATTCCTTTCATCTGAAAATAAATACCCTTTGAATTTATATTTATTTTAATAAAAAAAAATTACTTAATTTATTAACACGTTATATTATTAATTTTTTATTATAATTTTAACTTTTTAGATACGTGTACCTTGGAAGAAAACTTATTGGGTTTTCCAGCCCTTGTTAGCGGCGGTTACGTCATTACTAAAGGCCCACTCTGCAAAGCCTGGACCTAAATTTTTTCCATTCTATACCCAACAAGTTTGTCACGACGGAGCCTATTATGTCTTTTGAAGAGTCCAACCCTTAGATGATGACATAACATGGGCTTCAAAAAGTACTATAATGACTGGGCTAAACCCGTCACTTTATTCTCTGTGATGAAGAAGCCACGACCCTCAATCCCCAGATTTAAAGCACGGTCATGTAAAACTTTTTCTTTAATCCTAAAATATTGTTTTTTAAAGTTTTTTTTTTTTTAATAAAATTTGATTATTTATTTTTCAACGTTCGCTTATTAAAATATTTTTAAGTGATTTGATAATTCGATTAAAAGATATATATATTCCACTCCCTTATCTCTATCATAAGACATTTGACATTATTTTTGTTTTTTAATTTCTTATTATAGGTCGCTTTCCATAATTTCATAAATAATTTACCTATTTTTTCTAATATTTCCATCTTTTCTCTCTTTTCATAGAACATTTATCTCCTCTCAATGTTCTTGTCCCTATTCTTTTATAATAAAAACATTTTAAAAATAAATTAAAAAAAACTACCTTAAAAGTCAAAATTATTACTGTCAACTTATAATTAGAGACATATGGAGGAGTAATACTTAATTCACGTGTAAAAGTATGAAGGGGACGGCACAAAATTCTAGGTCCTAAAGTAGTATTCCTTCAATAATTGTAATTAATTTTTTTTATCATTAATTATAAGTTATTTTGATTAGTTAATTAATTATTTGAAAGTGTTTTTTATATATTATCCCTATAAAGATAAATTCATGAAATGATGTTTAAATTTTTTTTGAAAGATAATTAGATGACATTTTAAGAAGAAAAAAAAATTACCTTAATTTTTTGTAAAAGGATAGTGGGTGACTAATATATAATGATGGGGGAGTATGATATTACAGATTGGATCCCTAAAGTAGCAAGAAATTAGAGGAATCGATTCGAGTGTTTAATTAAATAATCTACAAGAACAGGTACATTTTTGGGTTGGTCAAAAGAAAAGGCATAGCAGTGGGACTGGGAAGGTTGTTCGTGAAGGACATGATTGTGTTAAGAATTGTTTAAAGACGAAGAAACTCCTAGTTGATTGTCTCTTTTCCATTTCTGCCAAAAAAATAATGAGTATTTGGAAAAAAAGAGACATACTTTATCTCTAATATGGTTAATAGAATCTTTCCACTTCGGATAATCCTATGAAATTGTCCCCCGGGTGGAACCGGAGCACGTATCCCCCAGGGGCATAGGCGAATTGGTAAGGTTGACGTGACGTTTGGTTAACTCCAACGACAGGCGGGGATTTGAAACCCATCGGGAGTAGGACGTAAGCTCTAAACGTTGGCTCTGCCAACGGTCATTATCCCCTGTTGCGTCCTCTCCGTCAGTCCTCTGCCCTCTCATGCACATCCCTCGATTTACCCCCACTGGCACAAGGGGCCTCTGTGCCTGTAGGCGGGGTTTCGCCCTCAAGGGACTTCCCCCGGAAATCAAAGTATCCTCTTAAAATCTGCTCTATATCTCGTCAAGGCTCCATTATTATTATTTCTTCCGTCATTAGTTGTTAACAACCATTTTGTTAAAATTAATGTAATATTTTTTTTGTTAAATGTCATTATTATTTATTTATGATTTTAATCAAGGAAAGAGAAAAACAACTGAAGTATGATAAAGGAAAAAACTAATAAATTAATTTTTTTAAAAAATAGAAAAAGTTCGAATAACTTATCAATAATGATTAATGATTGAAGGAATAATATTATTAAATAAGAGAAAGCCAAACCTAAGGTAACACAAGTTGAGCCTAGCATCACATATGCAAAAGGGGTTAGTCTAACCTAAGCCCATTTAAGCCCTTAAAAGAATTGGCTCAGGTTCGATCTCATTCCTACGGGACATACAAAATGAAACTATGAAAACATGGTCCAAATTCCTAAATCCATGGCCCGACTCACAACTCCAGATAGTCTCTCTTTTTTATCAATTAATATTCATAATTTTGTTTGTGTATTTTTTAAAATATAAAAATTAGTCATAAAAAATTTTTTTAAAAAAAAATTACAAGCAAAAGAATTATTGGATTTTAGATTTGATATTTCAACTTAATATTTAAAATAATATAATACAAAATGAAAATTTTAAATAAAGGAGAAATAACACATGAAATAATTAGAACTTATATGTTACTTTAAAATTTTTAAAATATTAAATAATACTCATAAATTTAAATTAACCAAATCATTAACAAATTGTTAAAAACTATTTGAAGAAGTAGAAAAAATATTGCCCTTTGGGACATCCCAATAGGTGAAAGTGTGACCGCATACACCATAGGCCAATTTCGAATCTCATCAACATCTTTTTATATTAGTGGAATATCGAAATAAGTGTAAATTGTCTAGACATCATTAAAAATAATAATAGTAATAATAGAAAAAATATTAAGAAGTGAATTAAACGAATTTAAAAGAAAAAAATCAGTCTTTGGACTAACCTGACTCAAGCCCACCGAAACCCTGATCCAAGGGGATGAAACCCACAGTAGGCCTATTTACATAGTCTTATTTCTCTAGCCTAACCCAACCCTTGTAGACAAGAGGGCCATGGGCAATAGAATTTTTTTTCTTTTCTTTTTTTGATAATTAGATATTTATTAAATAAAAAATAAATTATATAATTGAATTGACAAGATAAATCTTATGTTGAGAGGTAACTAATAATATATTATACTTAACAAAGTAGAAAGACAAAAGCATGCTTAGCAACAGCCATGCCATCACAACAACATTTCTAATCAATGAACGGATGTTTATATTACTTCTATATAAACACAAAATTCTTTCTTCTTTTTTTTTTCACCTAGTTCATAGAAATAAAGGTAATTTAATTAATTTCAAATAAATTTTGTTATATCTTATCTTTTCATACTACATGCTTACTTATAATTATTACATGTTTATTTTGAAGAAAAAATTATCACTTCATTGATAAAATAGAAAACAAAGATGATGACATGTTCATTTTGTGATGCCCACTTGATATATCCATTTGTTGAACACTTGTCATCTAACAAAATTAATTGTTTATATAAAGAAATTTATTTATTTATTTAAAAGAAAATATTATAGAGTGCATTGTTAAATCTTTAAAAGTCAAACATAACGGTTAACTCTTTTTTTTGTTTTATAAAAAATAAATTTGATCCAATTCTCTTAGGTTTAATTTATTCTTTTAGGGTATAATATATAAAATATATTTACAAAAAATAAATTTTTAATGAATATTTTTTTAAAAAAATAAAATCAAATATTAATAGTTAACTTTAATCATTAAACACTTAATCATGCACTTTTTAGCATTACCTTATATACAAATATATATATATATATATATATATATAAGGTAATGTATGTATATATTTATGACTCTAAATTTATAATCTTTCAAGACATAAACAAGATTAAAACGTATTAATCCTTTAGTTGACACTAATTTAAACCTTACTAGGCACTAACTGATAATTAGCTAGGCAATAATAATATATATACTCTTTCACATATAAATTAGTTAAATTAAGAGAGAAGTTAGGGTTCAATATAGTTTGAGATTAGATAAAAATAAATGAAAAGTATAAAGTTTCTCTCATGCTTGTTAGCTTATAGCATTATTACACAATTTGAATGACTCCAATTATATATATATCACAAAATAGAGGGTTCGCTACTATAAGTAGTTTAGAATTTAAAAGTCAAACACGTGGGTAGACCAAATAGAAACAAATACCCTAAATAAACAAGCAATTTATAATGAGATGATGGGGAATTTGACGGAATAAAGTCTATGGTTTTGCTTTATTTGTTGGATGGTTCGAGTTGGAGACTGCAAAAAAACACATAGAATTTTATTCATTTTGACCTTTGGGAGATCATGTTTGTCGACCTACTCTTCAAACTATATATTATATATCCTTAGTTGCTTTTCCGTCTAAAATTTAATGTTTTTGTTTTGATTTTGAGTCGTTCAGAATTGAACGTATAATTTTCTAAATTAATAAAAATTTTATAAATGAATTGATATCATTATTTTGAAAATAAATTAAGTCAAACTCTTCCAATCAAATTTATTAGAATCAAAATTAGATATTCAATTCCGTTTAACGGAGGGAGTACTTCTTTCCAAAAGCTGAGACTAAGTTAAAGTAAACAACAAACTCTAGCAGGAGCGTTTACTTATTGTTGTGCTTTATTTGGACAAATCATAGTTTGTGGGCGTATATATATATATAAATATATAAATTTAGTAAAAGAGAGAACCAAAGCAGTCCCCTCTGTTATTTCTAGATTGGTTACGTGGTTTAATTAGCCCTTAACTATTTCACAAGTTAAATTATCTTCTCATCGGATCAAACAAAACTCATCGTTTCTGTCGGCTTCTTTTAATCAAGATAAGGTGTCGGGAGAAAAAATAAAGAGAGAGGAGGAAGAAGAAAGAAAAACTTCCCATAACTAATGTGTTCGCTCTTTGAATTCTGGGACGTGGCTTCAAGATAATCGTGATTCGTGCGGCAAAGTCAATTACCAGTAATTAAGTATAAATTAATTACTACTACTACTACTTAGCTTCGTTAATTTCGTTACTATTTGGGTATCTATCTGGCGTTGAATTTTGGTTATTGGTCAACAGAAAGATGAAGTTGTTGCCGGTTGCCACGTAGGTTTTGACTTGAGATGAGTTGGGGACAACGATTAATTATAAATCATATATTATACTTCTTTTTTCTAAGGATGGTGTGGTTTTGCAGATATTTTATGGTTGACTAATGAGGACCTGATATTGTGTTTCTCGCAAATTATGATGATGGTTTTTTGGTGGATATCACACATAAGGTCACTACTTTGATCACATTTTTTACTATGATAATTGGGTATTTAATGATGAATTAGATACTAATATTGATCTACATAATAAAAGCTTTAATTTGAGATATTACATTGATATAAAAGCTCAACAATGAAGGAGAAATCCTTGCTCAAAGATGGCTCCTTTACGCACACAATGATGGTACTGTTCATAGACCCGACATTATTTATCACCAATTCCACATCGAATCTTCAAAGACTATCCACATAATTCCACGTCTATATAAGAAGTTAGTAATCAACTGTCAAAAGTGAATGGTATTTACTACCCGTATCATTATCTCCGCATGATTGTCCTACCGTTTTCTAACTTAAATATCAGAGGAGTATGGGAAGAACCACCCGCTAACACCAAGCTGCCAGCAACATCAGTTTTGTTATGATCCTTTGATGTTGCTTAAATTTCGGTAAAAGTTCGATAAGAATTAGATCTATATCTCAAGTATGGATTTATTGAATTATTGTAAATATCTGTAGCCACTATTTGAGGATGTGCTCAGGGTGAATCGCTCCTCGTGAGCCTCACTAGTAAAGGACCACAAGAAGGCAAATTAGCCTAGGAAATTCTCGGAAAACCAGCTCAACCCCTACCTTTCCATCGACTGAATTGTGCCAAACGAACCTCACACGCTTGCATTTCTTGATACATAGTAAGGTAACTTAACAATATGAAGGATTAAGGTAAGTACTTAATTAATTCATATGGTAGTAGTGCACATCTTGCAATTTATATATTCTTTTGATATCTAGAGATCAAATACAGAACCGCTTGTAAGAGAGTGTACTCTCAATATGTAAGTACTAAATTTGTAAATATTGATTTATTAAATATATGGTTTGACTAAACAGGACCAGGCTAATTAATTATGATGATGGTTTTGTTAATCAGTCATATTCTTGTTGATTAATTTCCCCTTTGGACAACAGACAGATAAAAAATGTCGATTGGAATTACTTTGATGAAACAAAAAGTAAAACGAATACTACCGATGTAATTGCCTTTTTATGAAAAGGGTCTTCCAAGAATCAAAATAGTTAACTATATTTATTTGAAGTTAATGCTTTTGCAAATGATGATTATCTTCATTATTATATACTCCATATGGAGATTTAGATTTTGGTCAAACAGAGATTCTTGGGACACTTGTCATTAAAATCAACACATTATTCATTCATATACTATATATTTAAGCCAGCCCCGAATGGTACCATTCTATTTCCACACAAAACCCACCTATAAA
The DNA here is from genome assembly GCA_028571225.1 of Parsonsia alboflavescens. Lineage (NCBI taxonomy): Eukaryota > Viridiplantae > Streptophyta > Magnoliopsida > Gentianales > Apocynaceae > Parsonsia > Parsonsia alboflavescens. Next base: position 13,811,235 of record JAOXNR010000013.1, read on the forward strand.
AGAACCTAAACACTAACCAAAATTGAGCACAATTATCTCTCACATCTCCTTTCTCCTTTCTCCTTTCTCTTGAAAATTATAAAAAGGCAAACAGACCATATGCACCTGAAAAAGAGTAAAGAGAAATCTTTGAAGTGTTAATGAAAGATTGTAAACGACACTTTAAAAGCAATACTATCAGGTATGTAAGAATATATATATACATATATTTATATATATTTCTATGTTTTGTTCTTTTAGATCCTATGCAACAAGGTTTATGTTAATCGAAATCGTTATTTGCATCTCTTTTATTTACAGTTTTCTTATATGATAAAAACGTGTGAATTGAACATACTTATTTAATTAGTTTTTCTTTTTCCTTTTCTTTTTCTCTCTTCTATATTGTGAAGCATGCAAATTTTGAAATTGTGTTTGAAGAAAATGATGATTTAGCAAAAAGAACAACAACATTAATTAACAGTCATTTTTAATTGGCGTCATTGTAGATGTTTAAGTACGACTCTTTTTGTGGTTTAGTGAAGACTTTGTTTGCTCAGATGGTGAAGTGCACGACTTTAGAAAGAAAACAATTGGCATATGTATTAGCACAATTGATTTTGTTGGGAAAAAAGATATTTAGTAAAAAAAAAGAAAGATCAAATGGATTATAATCTAGGTAACAGAAATAGAAAGATGTTGCTCCGATTCCTTCGGGAACACTTCAATGTATGAACGATAAGTGTGCAAATCATAGGTATCGAATTAATTCTACCAACATCCATCTAGATAAGCGGCGAATACTCAGAATAAGTTTCGAATTCGAATGTTGAGATGCATGCAAAATGACCCGAATATTGTCAAAAAAAAATAAAAGTAAAAACTAAAGAAAGATGCTGCTCCAAAATTCATTATATATTACTCTCTTCATCCCTAATTATAAGTTTTTTTTTTTTACTTTTTATTATAAATCATCATTAATAATTTAATATATATTTTACTATTTGCTTCCCAGGCCATCCCTACTCACTTACTCAATTCATTGAACATTATTATTATTATTATTATTTTTTTTTTGGCACAAGTTGAGGGACATGATTGTGATTCACCCGGACCATCATGGTTTCTCAAATCTCATTCCATTAATAATAGTTCATTCACTGTCGGGAAATAGTAAAAAGAGTCAAATACTGTTTCCATAGTTTGACAGCCTCCAAAATTGGCTTAGCAATTGGCATTGTGAATGCACCTTAAGATTCTTTCTGTTTGGATTTATCCGGTCTTAAAATTGGAATCACTATTAGAACCCAATACACTTATTTTTTTTGGTTCGGCAAAATTCGGCTAATTCAGTAGAAACTTTGAAAGATTGATAAAGAAATCTAACTACATTTGTTCCTTTCACCCAAGACCTCTTTTGATAAAGAGGGTAAAATATTTACTATTTGATTTGTTTCAAATTTTGTATTTAATTGTTAGATTTTAGTTGCATTTTATACCAATTAAGTGTTATTAATTATTAAATAATTATGTCTTGTCGGTTGTGTTGTATTCTCTTGATTAATGTGTATGTGAAATTTTACTTGTTAGTTATTTAATTTCCCTTTTTTAAAAAAAAAAAAAAAAAAAGTTTACTTTAGATTTTACTTCACTTCACTGAATATATTTTTTATGAGTGGGAAAAATGAGTTGGACCTTTGGAAATAGATCAGCCCCAACATCGTAATATTAAAGGGCCTTGTTAACGAGAATTCAGTCCAAAATGTTGGAATGTTTTTGTCTGCCTTTCATGGGGCAAGGATATGAAAGGTGTTTATAATATATTTAAATAAATTTTATGAACTTATGTGATTGAATTAGATTAGTATTTTGAGACTCAAACATAAAAATAAAAAATAAAAAATAAAAAAGAAGATTAACTTGTTCCAAACCTTTTAAATACTTTTTAACTTTCCGGATCGGCGTGTTGGGCCAAATCTTATTCCCCTAATATTCATTAAAAAAAAAAATGAGAAGTATTAGTTATATCAAAAAATTAGTTTAAATCTTTACTAGCGTAAGAGAGAGAATAACATATAAATGTATAATAGGAAATATGAATGCATCAATTAATACTCAACCCAAATCTAAATAAACTAAAGAAAGGGTATTAGATTTTGCCTGACACTATCTAGTACATCAATAATATATAAAATTACCAATGTCCTAAAAAATCAAGTATCTTTGGAGATTAATTTATGGGTTTTTAGCACATTTAGTCTTACATGTTTAGGCCAGATTATAACTTGATTCCAAATATTTGTTTTTAGATATTATAGTCTCTACTCATATTATAATCAACCATTTTGATCTAAACTAATTATTTCCGATAAGCCACAGTGCGGAATTGGTCAAGTAACCTACACGTGACTATTTTAAAATGGTAGAAATGTCACTAGTACCTTTATATACAAAATCCAATCCCAATGTTAAAAAAGAAAAGAAAAATCCTATTTCCCCGAATTAACCCAAAATATTTAAACTTGAATTACAAGATAATCCAATTTCAAATTAACCTTGAATTTGAAATAATAATTGACATTTTTGTCCTTTAAAATTGGTCACATGATCAGTTCCACATTGTGACTTACCAAAGAATGACAGGTTTGACTAAAACGGATGATACTAATATAATGAAGGATAATAATAAAAAAAAAATATTTGGAATTAAACTATAATTTGACCTAAATATAATGGATTAAATAAGTTAAAAGTCCTTAGTTTATTTTATAAAGAATATCTACAAAATAATTTAAAAAATACATATAGATTCTCATTAATGTATTAAAGAATTTCATATCAAAAGGTATATTAGAAAATTCAGAGCCTAAGAAGAGGTTCAAGTATTAAAGAGCTATATTGAGGAATCAGGTTGATTAAAGTCTAGAATTTCTTTAATTAGTTTCGATCAATCGTACTCGATATAAGAGTATCAAAAGGATAAAGTTAGATATGTCCTTCCATAATTTTGTCTGATTAGATAAATTGAAATTAATTTTGATACTAATCTTATAAAACTAATACTCCATCCCATCAAAATTTAATGTGTAATTTTAACTTAATCAAATTTTTAAAAAATAAGTTGATTTAGTTTCTTTTATACTTCAAAAAAATAATTTATTAAAAAAATTTTAATTAATTTAAAAAATGAAATATTTATTTATGAAAAAACTCAGGTTCAATTTGGAATTGATAGGGTAATAAAAAAAAAGTACGAATTTGGCAGTTAAAGGAAAGATAATATGGGGAATAATGAACTTACTGTAAAAAATAAATTAGGGTAGTAATATAGGTCCGTCTAGCTCGGGGCCTTGGATACTTACTGGTCTGGTGAAGTCAAATTAAAATCAACGGTCTATTCTGCCACGAACAGGATACCTGACGGACAAGATTTAAAATAGTGGAGGAGGGGGGTTAAAAAGCATTTAGGGCATGGAGCAGAATAGGACATTGGGCCCCACTTTCCTTCAGCTTTAACTGTAAAAAACACATCAAATCAGTCAATCAATCTGTCAATCATGAGACCCTACTTGCTCGCTGCTACCTTGTGCTCTCCAGACCAAAGCCAGGGATGGTTTCTTTTCTATATCTTTCACTAGAATTTTTTATTCGTTTTTTTGTTCCTAAATAAAATAGTTTTGTCATAATAAAAAAATCATATATTCGAAAGGATTAACATTTTTATTTTAAATAACTTGATTTTAGGAAAGTAAAATAATGTTTAACAATTATTTATTTTTTTCCATTTAAATTTTGAGTGAAAAATTATAAAAGAATTATGATCTTAAAGGACAAAATACTTTACTTAATTTATCTACGAATTAATTGGAATTAACTCTTTCCGAATTAGTTGATGCTCAAAATGGCTTCCCAATATTTTAGGGGACAAAAAAAATAAAATTCAAATTTCTAAAGTTTTTAGTAAACTACTATACTTGAATAAGTTAACTATTTTATTGTAACGAGCTTCCATTTGGGGCAAAAGTTTTGTTCTTCGAAAAAGTTGCTTTGAAGCCTTTAAATTTCCTGCTTAGACCACGTAGTAACAGAATTTTACTGATATTATGCTTCCTTTATCTAAAATTAAATGTTTCAAATTTCAATTTAAATAATATTTTATTTTATAAATTAAATAAAAATTTAATTAAGAAAATTGATATTATAAATTAAAAATAAATCATCTCAAACTATTCTATTAAAATTTATGTAAATCAAAATGAGAATTCAATTCCGGACGTTGGAGTATTATATTATACAAATTTGTAAAACTAAAGGTCCAAATATTTTACTATATATTTACATTACCCTGCTATTAGAAAACATAAAAAATAAATGTATTCCTTAATATTATAGTCACTATCTTCATATGTTTTTCTGTTTATTTTTATTTTTATTGAAACTAGCTTCATATGTTAATTCAAGCAATTTAAACCAGTAATGCGTTGAAGACTTGTGGATACGGTTATTGAAAATAGAATTCAAAGTCAACTAATAAAGAATTATCATAATAAAGTAATTACAGGTCATTTTCAAATATTGCAATTCAAATTAAGAGGGAAGATTTTATTGGACAGCTTGGCAAATGATCAATTATTCATACATTTGGTTCTGTTATTATTATTATTATTACATTCTTGCAAATTGTTTTAAGAGACATGTAATCTGTGTACACATATAATTCATTCTTTTTATGATTTGAATTCATAATTTTTAGCTCTTTCATGAAATTGATTTATCAGTTGAACAGATATTACATACCAAATTAATATTTTCTCATGTACTGACTTTACCCATAAGTTACATAATAAATATAATATTACGATTTATTATTATTATCTTAAAAACACAGAAATTTTGATAGTTTAAAAAAAAATGCATATAAACTATTTTTTCAAAATTAAAACAGAAGTAAATCTATCTTCATGCTTATGCATCTGCCCCCATTTTTGCTCTTATGTTTTTCCTGTTGGGTCCCGAAACCCAACAAAAAAAATGAAGGAATTGAAGAATATAATGAAAAGCAGGAGTACGATTTTATAATCCAGATGCAGCGGTAAGAAACAAAAATATCAGGAGCCCCGCCGCACGTGAAACGGCACGGCCACGGAGAAGAAAATTGGGATCATTTTGAAGTCAAAACGGCACCTGACCATAATCTCCCGCTAAAGGTATGCATATTTTTCATTAATTTATTTGATTTTTTTGGAACTTTATGACCTGTTTAAAATTGGTAATTCATTGTAATTAATTAATATCGGAAACGAACAGAAATTATTTACATTTTTTTTATTTTAGAAGAGGAGAAAATAAAAGGAAATCATCTGGAAAAAGAATTATAATTAATAGAGTATTTGTGTAAGCTGGATGAAGAATAAATAAATAACGGCATGGAACAAATTGAATCGAGATGTAGGAATGGGAGGATGAATGGAAATCAGTATCCAGAACGATGTCGGCCACGGGGCCATCCGCCGAGATACTAAACAACATACATCCATCCCTCACATTCACGGGTCATTATCGTCATTTTTGCCATTTTCCTCCAAATTTCTCGAACCAAATCTTTGATACCCGATCCCATTAGTAATGGATCGCCTGTGGATATAATATGATCAATAAGGACGTGTTTAATTATTTAGAATATTTGTCGTCAATAATTTTTTAATTGGCATTTGAATTGATTGAGGGCATTATTAATTTGATAGAATTATTAAGAAGATAAATTTAAATTCGATAATATTTCTATAATTTGAATTCATACTTTTAAATCATAGGTAAAACAATTTTACTGGTTTTTTTTTTTTAAAAAAAAGGTCCTATTGGTAATGTTTTAATGCACTTTTTCTTTAGTTTTTATCCTTATGTCTACATTTGAATGTATCTATTTATAAATTGTAATATGTACGTTTAATTTTTTAAGATAAATCAAGCCTACAGTGGCATAGTTCAATGGACCAATGGTAAATTTGGTGAGGGTTAATACACTGGCAGCTTCGCTTCTCTAATTGGAGTACGAGTCTGATTCTTATCAAGTATAGGGGTTGACTTGTTGCTTGCAATTGTTAAAGGGCATTAGAGTGTGAGTTCTATTATTGTCAAGTGTAGGGTTGGCTCGTTTCGTGTAATGATTAGAAGGCAGCCTCTCTCCAAATCCCACTGAGACAAATACCTAGATTGATAACCTTCACATGGTCTAGATGCATAGAGCATGTGAGATCGTTATTTGGTGGGATTCACAATTTATTAAGATAAATCAATTTTGGCATTACCAATTTTCTAAATAAATTTTTTACTATTTTAAAAAATGAGACATTCAATTTCGAATAATCCAAAATGATATATGAGATATTCATTTTTGAATTGAGAGAGTAAAACATTCAATTATTGATAGAGAAGTATTAAAATGAGATGGAAAAAAAAGGGTTGATTGGTTGAATCAATACAAAAGAGGAAAAATAAGAAAAATGTTCAGTCCATATTAAAAGCAGTTTCACGCATTAACATAACAAGACATGAAACGAATAAAAGATTGCTGAATAAGAAAGATTAGTAATGTTTCCATTTATGGTAGTAGTAATCAAAAATATACTGTTGGCACATTTTGGAGTAGTGTCTGTCTGCCTATCTGGGCCTTATTATTTAAGGTACCACCAAGTGCTCTCTCTTTATTTGGGATATTATTGAATAATACTGAAAACAAGTATTTTATACTTCTATCTGTCCCTTTGTAGCATCCCCATATATACAGGAAGGGGAAAAATTATTGTTAAAGTAAGGTAATTAAATGGTATCTTCTTGACATTTTATTCATCAACTTGCTAATTATTGGGAGAATTTTGATTCTTGCTGTCTTTCATTGCTAAACAAGCTACCATATAATTAATTTATGCCCAGGTAACATTTTTAGCCAATATTATATTTTTTTTGGTTGCATTTCTTTAATTTTATTCGATACATTTGCTATCTATTTTGTTGAAAGATTAATAGTACTACCATCTATTTCTCCACGGTTGATATTAAATTGTGCCATCAACAATTTCAAACTTATTATTTGGATTCTTAAATGTTTATGAATCACGTGTTTTGAACCTCCCGTTATACGTCCATTGCAATCCATAAAAGTTAGAGTATGTAGAACAATCGAATCAAACTTACGATCTGTGTTATTCGATCTCCACTTCAAAACCACTCAACCACACTATTGAGTGTATTTTGAAACAATTTTAATTAGTATAATTTACTTATATATATATTTAAGAGAAATAAGTGTTACTTAAAATATTATTTACGACGTATCATTTTCACGAAGATTTTAAAATATTTTTATTTGCTTCAAAAGGTTAAGATGTGGAAAGGGATTAAATTTAATCTTTTTAATAGGTAAAAATTAGATATGACATTAATTTGAATGGTGGGAAGTAATTGTAAGAGAAAAAAAAAAAGGGATAGAGAAAAAATAATATTATCAAATTACTATTAGTGAAGGACTATAGAAACGTGATGGAAGCATAGTAGAGTGAGAGGAGATAGAAATATTTATTTGTCCTTTAAGTTGCAATCGCTTTCTGGGATGTGCTTTGAAGCCATGTATTTTGGCACATAAAGAGTAAGGTCTAAAGACTGAAGGCCGCATCCGTGTGTCTCCCTGTCTTCCGGACTCCCCTTCCCCTGCGTGCCCCCTTCTTCCTTCCACACGTGCATGGCCCACTTGGTTTCGTCCTTGCAGAGGAGGGAGAAGAGGGATCACGTTTTATTTTCTATTTTATTGGATAAAAAAAGGGGGGCAAAAAAAAAAAAAAAGTGAAGAGATGAGGGGAGAAAAGTGTGATAGAGCTATTATTTCATTTTTTTATTAAATTAATTTTTTAATCTTTATTTTATGAAAACTTTTAATGCTCAAGTGATATAATTAATATTTAACTTAATTTAAACTCATACATATAACTTAAATTATATAAATATACATATATTAATATTATAAACTAAATATTAATGTGTAGATATGTAAATATCGTGGTTCATATAAAATTAAATTAACTATAAAATCTTTGTTTGACAAAAATTTATAAATTTATTCTTTTGAAAAAAAAAGAAAGTGATTTTCAATTTGGGGTAACACTCACTTTTGAAAGGTCATTAGGTCTAATTCTTCAATATTATCGAACATATAAATCATGAAATATATACCAATTAGTTATGGGTTGAGGTGGACAACTTATAATTTAGGCAAGGAGGATAAAATGAGCTATGTGTATTTTGACATAATTTATAGTGGACTGATATCTTTAATATCCTCATTTAAATTTAAATACTAAATTTGCTAATCTCCAAACAAAACATTTTAGGGTGAAAAATATATTAAACAAAACATGGGGGGCCTCCCCCTAATTCAATTTCACTTGAGCACACCTTCCTCACCATCACCACCAGTAATCTCCTTGACGCACCATTTCTCCCACTTCTTCACCACTCCATATGCTTCGTCCCCTGCTGACTCCTCCTTCTCCTCATCCACCATATCCGGAAAAGCTTCATGAACCTCTATTTACTCTCTGCAACTCTCAAACATTACCTCACTCTCGAGTTCTAAGAGAGAATCGATTTTTATATCATATATTATGATTCTGCTGTTATAGAAATATATACTCATAGTGTTTGGAGGATCTTTTTGTTTTTTTGTTTTTTCATAAGTAATAAATTTGATTGTGAAAGGAGTGTGGATTATACAGATATGGATGAAATGTATGGACTGGACACGGCTGGTGACTATGCAGACAAGGCTTTGATGTCGCCTGAGAATTTGATGATGTCTGCAGATTATGGGTATCATGGCCTTATACCTTCGAGCGATCATCATCGGATTCCTATGTTTGGATCAGAAGACATAGCGGCTGGGAGTGGGTTCCAGTGTTCGGCTATTTCTGAAGCAGCTTCAATCACTCCCGAAATTCAAAGGGGAAGACGGGATCATGTTGAAGATGAGCATGACGAGGATGCTTGCAGCGCAATCAAGGCTAAAATTGCTTCTCATCCTTCTTATCCCAAATTGATTGATGCTTATATCGACTGCCAAAAGGTTTTTGCTATATATAAAATTATGCTCAAAACTCACAAAGCACAGTTAGCCTAGCATAGCTTTGAGTCATGTTTACTGTGCCGTGTTTTGCTATTTGCTTGGGTTCTGTTCTGTGATTCTAAAAGATACACAATCCTCGAATACAGTACTCGAGAACTACTGCTGGGTTTAGTTTTTTTGTGACCTAAACCTGTTTATTCCTTCTGAGGTTTTATTTTTCTAAGATGAACAAATTAACTGTGCTTCAATTGACATTTGGTTTTTGTATCGTTTCCATGAAATTGACTGTAGTAGCCTAGCCGTCATATAATTTTTGCTACTCGTCTTCGTCTATGTATGATTTGAAGCACGAAAACTAATTTGCCGTGCACTATATACGCTGAACTTGCGCAGGTCGGAGCACCGCCGGAAATAGCTTCTTTTTTGGATGATTTAAGGCGAGAAAATGTGTTTTGCAGGCGAGACGGTGGTTTGTCTTGTCTAGGAGCTGATCCGGAGCTGGACGAGTTCATGGTCTTTTATCTTACTCACTTGATAGACGTGCACCTTTTATTTACTTTGGTCTTCTTCTCCAAATTTATCTATATATATATATATATATATATCGTATCTTATCGAAGCTTCTGTTTTAGTTGTTGTTATTTATGACTGCCCTTTCTCCCCATTTAATTCATCCGCTTTGAATTCGTCTTCCTGTATAGGAAACATACTGTGACATTTTGGTGAAGTGCAAATCAGATCTTTCAAGACCTTTTGATGAAGCGACGACCTTCCTCAACAAGATTAAAATGCAACTCGGTAGTCTTTCTAGAGGTGCGTTCTCGAACACCCCCAACCCCAACACACACACACAAAATCACGCACAGGAGAAATCACCTCTCTCCGCTTGCTTTGTGTTTGTGAATATTACTGGGATTATCCTTCTTTAGAGTTTGAATCACTTATGAAACTGATAGAGACCTTATGGAAAGGAGGGGCTGTTTCTTTGATGATCACTTTGTAGTTGTGGCTAATATTGTTAATCTTACAAATGTACTTCCTGGTAATGTCTTGTGGCTGGGGAAGATTTATGCTTTTGGGTTGAATCCTCCAAATTGAAGAATAAACCTTAATATACTGAGCGACAAAGGAGTCTGTATCGGTGGAACTTTGCAGAGTTTTAGATTTCTCATCATGGTTTCGTTTCTGTACATAGGTTCCATTTTGGGTTTTGTTTATATATTCGTTTTTTGGGTCTTTGGTTTCTTCCATTTTCTTTTTCGACCTTGCCCCTTTATTTGATGTCAGAGAGCATCGAACTTGGAAATAAGCTTTCTGGTTTGGAGATTCTGATTTTGACGCATCAGACTTCAGATGACATGCTACACAGTATTTTCATTGTTTCAATCAATGACGGTCCAAACCAAACCCCACTTTCCCTTCATTTCTTCACTCAGAAAAGGGGAAAAAAAGGTTTCTCAGAAGCCTTCATGACTGGAATTCAATTTATAGTGACCAAAAATATCTGTGTTATTGAATTATGTGTGGGTTGGGTGGGGAATAGACTTACACTTTTCAGGTATTGTTGGCTGTAGATAATATCATTAATTATACTTAGGGTAGTTATATTGAGTTCATCTAAGTTTTGGATGGTTCGAGGTGATCATGGAAGTTGTAATTTCACATCTGGTCTTTGCCTCTAGTTAATCTTCATCTGCTCTATGCAATCAATGGAACTATTTTCTTGAATATCTGAATGTGGAAAATTTAATCTCATGATGTTATTTTTGCTTGGCAAATCATTCAATTCACCTTGTATAAGCTTGTGTTTTAGGCATGCAAGTCATACTGGTGAATATTTTTAATATCTTGGGATTGTGATCTTTACTTGGAATGCCATGTGGTTGACCGGTTGACCATTCATGATTTAGTTTGGCTTTGATAATGTGAAATGACATTGAATTCATTGTTTGAATGCTAATTTTAGAGGCTACTTAATGCCATAATTCTTATTTTACAAGAATAAGTTTTTAATTTTCTCCTCGATTTGAAGTGTTATGAAAGAAGGACTTTCATATCCCTTTTCTTCGAGGCTAGGTTTAGTTCTTAGAAGTACGATCGCTCAACTCATAAGAGTACTAGTACTTAACTTTCTTTTCCCATCAACATCAACTTTTGTTCTCTTGCATGCATTGATCAAGCAAATGCTTGCTTACATGAGTTGTTAGAGAACATGTTTGTTCCTAAAAAATGCAAACTTTTCCATGTGGTGAGAGGTAAATCTTATAATCTCAACCTTTCTTCATTGATATTTAGAATTGAAGTCTTCCATTCTTATAAACCAGTTTCAGCAGTCACTTTGATCTTATGGCTTGTTATGGTGTCAGGCATCTTTACAGTGTTTCAAATTCCAATAGTGCATGTGTATGGCTGAGCATGCATGCATGCATGAAAGATAAGGAGAAACATTTGAAACCGTCTCTACTAGTATGGTTAAAGTAATCAGTTTTTTAGTAGATGTGGTTTAAATAGCCAGTGATTTTTCTAGTGTTGCAAAATTCTTCTTTTCACTTTTGCTCCTGTCTCTCTCCAAATATTTTAGCAAAAGAAAATATTCCAAAATAAGCGTTGTTTTAGATTATCGGTGTCACATTAATTGATTTCTTTTTTTTCAATTTTATGCCTTGAATAATGCTTCTATTTTATAAGCATCTTGAATAAACACACTGACTTGCTTATTTTGAATATAAAGGCAAATTTACTTCAACATACTTGAACTTTTACCGAAAAGTAATAAAATCTTGAGCAACAAAAGTAAAAGTCCACTTATTTTGAAATGGAGGGCGTAATTTCTAGCTAGCTAATGATAACATTGGATATAGATCTGCCCTAGCTTCTCCATGTGCACCTGGATCTCCTGGGGCTCTCTAGCTAGAACGGGATTTTCTTTTGTGATTGACTGACTTGCTTGATTTCCTTGCTGCTCAGTTTTCAAATTTCTTTGCTGACTTGAGATATGTTTCTAGAATTGGACATTGTTAAATACTCTAATCAAAGGGAGAAGTAAAATTTGGGATCAGTGTTAATTCTGTTTGTTACACTAAAATATTCCTTGGACTAATTAAAAAATCTGTCCATCTTGTGTAAAGTTACATTAATATTTTATTCTGCTCTCTCTTATAAAAGCTGTTCTTGTTTCCAACCTTTGAAAGGGATTAGATGCCATGAGACCCCTGGATTATCATTCATTATTCATATTGAGCTGCCATTTACACAAGTTTTCATTAATAAAATAGTGATCCAAATAAAAATTATACCTCAAGGATGGGCTCATTGGTTCATCAATGACATTCTTTCCATCCTGAAAGTACACATGAACTTTTTGGCACAGCAAAATAATTTTCTAGCTGGCTTCCTGTTCTCTTAGTTTTCTCCCGCTCGTGCTCCAGTTGTTAACCTCTTTTCTTTGTAAGATACTAATGAGATGCAAAGAAGATGTCAAGTGGTCTGTTTTGTTGGCACATAGTCATGTGCACAGATTGTTTAAATTCCATGCTTGCTAAATAATGATTATATAGTCTTTTTGGGTACTTTACTATCCAAATAATAGGTGTCCAACTCTTTTGATCCTGTTTTGTTTTCTTTGAAACCAACATTGGTGCATGCTCTGGCATATTCTATATGATGATGCGCACAGATCTGTGAAGCCTTATACCCTTATTTTTCTGAATTTGTCTGCTGGTTGTGCATATATTGTACTGTTGTTTCACAGCCACAGTTAGCTATAATTTAAGTAAAATCTGAGTGTATTACGACATGCAAATGCATTGTATAATTTTTCTGTTTGCAGATTTAGGAAGGGTTTGTTTGTGCTTTGCTTTCCCTTCTACTGATTTCTTTGCTTTCTTGGGGTTCTTATTAGAGAATGCCAATAAGCTCATGATAGCTGATACATATATAGGTGTTGTATGAACTAAAGAAGGAGTGAATATTCTGATAGTAACTATTGTTAGAAAATCTGCATGCAAATAATAAACAGAAACAGTACTGAATCGGAGGTTTTTGTCTAAGTATTGGTTTCGAATTCGGGCAATGGTAGGAGAATGAAACTCTGGTCTCATGTATTGTGTGGATAATTTAGGATCATTATTAAGTCAACCCCTATTCATAATAGAATTCAGTTTTCTCTATCTTTAGTCAACCATGACAAAAATATGTGGTCATTCTTGGCCGATTGAGGTAGGGCGCACTGCAATGCAATGCTAATAATCATCTCCAAGTTAAGCCCCATACGTGTATTGCTTTGTTTCATGATATGGCATATGTAAGGTTCGGATTTTTCATAAGAAAAGGTGGGATGGGGGCAGGGGGTGTGGGAGAAGGAAGACAATAGAATGCTGTGGAAGGGGTGGCGTGGGGCATAACATGTAAGAGAGGAGTAGTCTATTTTCCATTGTCCATTGATAAGGCTTTATTGAAAAAGCCCGGATAGAGCGGGTGGTCGAAGGTCACATGGACTCCCGCAGTTTACGCTGATAAGCTGCTTTTTCATACTCACTGGAGTTTGCATTTAACACCCACTCACTCTATGGCTCGACTGAGACTGAGGAACGAGCAGGTGCAGGCAGGGGCTGTGTTTCTCTTTCTCTTTCTCTCTCCCCTGCTGTTTTCTGGCTGGGGGAGACAGTCGTGAGTGGGTGTCAAATCCACAGTCAATGTGGAATGGCCTCTTTCTCTTGATGACATGGGTCTTTGTGCCCTTCCCCTCCCTCGGTACCTCATCATTTCTTATGCGCCCATGAACTCTGATTGTAATCTGTCTTTGGAGTTTGGACATGGGTTTGTTTTGCCGCTCGGGTCCCATCTGATTATTATTTTGATTTTTTTTTATTTATAAAAATCCTTTTCTATCCCGACTTGCCTTTATGCTCTAGGCACATTTTAAGACGGGGTCCAAGCAACATCAGTATAGAAAGTTTGAGGGCGTGAAATTAGGGGTATTAATATTTGGGTTATGAATTGGATTTATTTATGATGATGGGTTTAGTATTTCTATTTTTATAGTTGAATTTAAATATGTTAGATTCAGACTTATTTTATATAAAAAATGTTATAGGGGAGGCATAAAATTCAGAACATGGTGTGTTCTTGTGTATATGGTCAATCTTATTTGAATAAATATATTCCCGTATATATTCAGAAGCGCACGAATTTTGAGTTCCGTTGCTTTTTAGACCATTTCTCACTATATATATAATATTTATTTTAGCTATGCATATGATATATATGTTTTTATAATATATATGTTTTAGACCATTTCTCATTATTAGATTTTATATATGTTTTGTGTTGGTGTTATCATTCTTATTTAATAATTGGTATTTATTGGTTTTAAATTTTATTAATATAAATGTATTAAATTTTAGTTTCTTGCATCTTTATTTTGTTTTACTTGAATTTTTTCCTTAATTGTTTTGGATTTCCTTTCTTTGACAAATTTGTAAATAAATATTCCTTCCGGTCAGAATTAAATGCCTCTATTTTTATTTTGAATTGTTGCAAAATGAATGTTTAGCTTTTCAAATTAGTTAAAATTCTGTTAAAAATTGATATTATTAAGTTTAAAATAAATTAAGTCACCTAATTTTATTAAAATTTAGGTAAGTCAAATTATTATAATTAATTTAGGATGGAGATAGTATTATTATTATATTTTGTAAATGTTAAAAAAAAAAGGGGGATCGGATACCTGAAACCGTGAAGTAGGATTTGGGTTTAAATATTTTATATTTGTCCTATCCCAAAATTAGGGTTAATATGCTTGGAATGTGGTCGGTGATGTAATTAAGAGTATTTTAAATATTTTCACTTAAATTAATGCATTATTTAATTATTAAGTAAAATTTTCGTCAGACGCTATTGTTATTCATAATATTATTGTACTACCAGTCCAAGCGAAACGCACGGCAAAAGAGAAAAAGCGGTTGGCTACGGGAATGGCAGTTGAAGAGAGGGAGAGGGTTAAAGGTGGGGCCATAAAGGTTGTCTTACGTAGAAGACTTAGCTTTAGATTCAGTGAGATCTTAATGAATGTGTATCTGTATCTCGTCTTGTCTTATCACACTCTCTCTGACCCCGACACGACTCCACTACTTCAAAAAGGGTTTTTTACATACCACAAGAAAACTATAGTCGAAAATTTCTCAAAAAGAGAAAAAAGTCCCAATAATAATAATCTCTTTTATGGTTCATTAGAATAAATTGTTACTAAATTTTTGATGATCAGATGATAATGCAGTGTCATCGGAGGATGAATTTAGCGGCGGAGAGACCGCGGAGGTGCAAGACTTCCAAATGAAAAGCGAAGGCAGAGAACTGAAGGAGACTCTCCTGCGTAAATATGGAAATCACATAAGTACCTTAAAGCTCGAATTTTCAAAGAAGAAAAAGAAAGGGAAGTTGCCAAAAGAGGCCAGGCAAATTCTAATGGAATGGTGGAATGTGCACTATAAATGGCCTTATCCTACAGTGGGATTTCTTTTTCTTCTTCCTCCATACTAATCTCCGAATGCAGTCGATTTCTCCGGCTATAATCTTTATGTTTTGTTCTTTCCAGGAAGCGGATAAATTGTCCCTGGCTGAATCAACGGGACTTGATCAGAAGCAGATCAACAATTGGTTCATAAACCAGAGAAAGCGGCATTGGAAACCCTCCGAGAATATGCAGTTAGCTGTTATGGACAATCTCTCCGGACAATTCTTTTCCGATGACTAAAACTTATATTCTATTTAAGGATATGATTCTCATTTAAACTGATAATTTTCTTGCAAAATGTGATCTATCTATTTTCATGTGTATATATGTATACATCTTCTGGATGAACTAATTCAACAGACAATGGATTTTTTCACCATGAATAATGATCATAGGCAACAAAGCAATTGCTGCTGTTGCTGTTCGATTTAAATATTAACTCTATTGGCATATGTTTTTTGTCCATGGTTGGGACACGAAAAACAGGAAGCCACCACTAATGTTGCAGTCACCACTGATTCGAATCTTATTCAGAGTCTCTTCTTTCTGTAATCCAAATTTGAATGTCACCTGGGATAAATTGTACTCTCATCAAAGCTGGCTTGTGAAGCCAAATCGCCAATAATAAATGTGCAGGTGGCTTCATTCTGAATGTCTCCCAGTCCTGTAGTAAACTCATCGCCATCTAAATATGGGGGAGGACTGGGTGGAGGCAGAAGTTCTTCCATCCGTGACATCATTTGCAGGGCGGCAGACATGGATGGTCTAGATGATGGAGTTTTCTGGGTACATAGAAGTCCTACATGAACCACTCTTAGCATTTCATTCTCAGTGCTCAACTCATAATTGTCATTCAACATTAGATTTGTATCAAACAGATCTTGCAGATTCCCTTGCTGGAAATGCTTCCACATCTAAAAATATCTCAATATAGATGATCATTAGTGAATGTAAGATGAAATTGAAAGGTTTAAGAAAGAATCTAAAAGGGTTTCGAAAGGAACTGACTTTAGAGAGAAGACTGTCGGAGCATCCTGAGGCCTTTCCCCTATTGTTCTGTCTTCCGGCGATCGTCTCCAACAAAAGAACCCCAAAACTAAAAACATCGGCCTTTTCCGTTAGCTGTCCACGGTTAATGTATTCTGGAGCCATATATCCCCTGATAATAATATGAAAATAAAGATCATTAATATCTCAAATTCCCTTTTGAATAATCCACGAATGAAAAGAACAGTACAAAAGGGCATTATATGCTTACAATGTTCCAGCAACGACTGTGCTTATGTGAGACTCATCTTCTTCAAAACACCTGGCCAATCCAAAATCAGCAATCTTGGCATTCATCTTTGAGTCTAAAAGGATATTACTTGCTTTTATGTCTCTGTGAACTATACGTGTCTCTGTGTTTTCATGAAGGTAAACCAATCCTTCAGCAGTCCCCATAATGATATTGAATCTCTTCTCCCATTCCAACACTTTCCCTTTGATTGGATCTATCAATTCAAATGTCAGCAACATTTTCATAATTCATTTCAGCCTCATTTATTAACCATCATAGAAAGTTAACTAACCAAAGATGAAGCGGTCAAGGCTCCCATTTGGCAGTAATTCATAAACAAGAAGGTTCTCAGGCCCTGAATAACTGCATGCCAGCAATCTGACCAGGTTTTTATGTCTAATGCTGCTAATAATATTTACTTCATTAATGAAATCATCTGCTCTGTGGTTACTGTTAAAGAAAAGCCTCTTCACAGCAATTTCTCTTCCATCTGGCAAGATTCCCTAAATCATAAATCATGCCATTATTGTTAGTCTTGGTCTATTGCCACAAGTTTAGAGATCTGCTGAGAAAATTATTAACTACCTTATAAACTGTGCCAAAGCCCCCCTGTCCAAGAATGTTTGAATAATGAAATGAACCAGTGGCTTTCTTGAGTGTGGAATATTTGCATACCAAGAGACCATTACGAAGGGCCGTTGCAAATTTCTTTTCACTTGAATTTGCTAAGTTGGAGACTTGTAAAATCACAGATAATTGATTATGATGATCAAATTGCTCTCTCATTAATTAATTCATAATTGAGCAAGGATTTGATGAGCTTACCTTCTCTGTTCCTCTGTAGTTTCCTCCACATGAAACCTCCAATAATAGCGGCTCCAGCAATGGACAGAACCGAACAAACGGAAGCGACAATGATAATTAGTTTTTTCCCTGAAAATTTCATTACATGCATTATCTTGTTATGGTCTCATTAATTTGGAAGAAAATAAAAAAACCATGGATTAAGAAAACATTAGTTCTTTATACCTCTTGATCTGCCCTTATTTCGATTCCTCAAGCTTTGATTTTCAAGTTTAGTTTCAAGAAAATCAGTGTCTGCATATCTCAGAATACAACCAGTGTTTAATGCAAAACCCTCAGATGAAGAAGGTAAGCAGCTGGAAAGAGAAGCAGAGGCATAACTCAAACAAGCAGAGCAAGACACGGGACTTAAATATCTCCAGCAATTAGCCAAAACATAAGCTGTCTCCACTGGATTCCCAGAAGATGCAGCCGGTAGCTGAACCGAGAAATACCCGTTATTCCTTATTGCATCCGAAAGCCCTTTCACAGCAGCCTGTCTGAAAAATTCAATGTTCTTTCCAGTTCTATTATTTGAACAGGCAACCATATTTTCTGTCCTGGAATACTCATGAAAGAAACTGTAATTATCCACCCGAAAGAAGCAACCGCCAAGGAAAATCTCCATTGTTTTCATAGTGCAAACTCGTATCATTGTCTGAGCTTCAGCATAACAGATCATGCAATCAGATGAAGATACATTACTATAGCATTGTGCAAGAGAAAAGGTACGATGTGGGTTGTCTGGCCCTGAGACGGTAATAGCCATGGCAAAACCCGATTGAACCAGATGCATAGACATATCTTGTAATGTGTTCATATAATTTGAAATAAACACGAGATGGTTTTGTCCTAGATCTTTTCCACATTTGACACCAAGTAAATCTGTGTACTTATTCCCTGCTAAATCAAGAAAACAACATAAATAACCAAAGAATCCTCTGCAAAGAAATAGAAGAGAAAACTAATAAGTAAGAAGTTTACCGCTTGAAGTGCTATTTTGAGTTGCTGGATTAAGAAAATTTGTGTCTGAGTATCTCATGAAGCACCCGGAATTCAGTGCCCTGCCTTCGGACTGAGGAAAGCAGCCAATAATGGAACTTGATGCAATCTCCAGGCAAGCTCTACAAGCTTTGGGATTCAGTGTCTTCCAGCAATTCGCCTGTACAAAAGCTGGTGAATTTGAATTTGATTCCTCAATACGAGCAAAGCCATTACTGTTTGGGGCCTTCTGAGCTGCTAGCAAAACAGCCATCTTAACCGATTCCTGGAAATCTGAAGTATCCTTTCTGGTTGTATTTCCACATTTCTTGCTGTCCCATGATCCCTTATACTCCTGAAAGAAACTGTAATTCTCAACTCTCAAGAAACAGCCGTCAAGAAAAATTCGCCCACCAGTGTAAGGGTAACAATCTTCAAGATTAGTACGAGCTCTAGCATAACAAGACACACATTCAAGCCGGGAAAGATCATCGTGGCATTGTGCCAGGGCATAGTTAGCATTGGGTCCTGAACCTACCGATGCGATTCCCCAGCCCCGAATCATGATTTGATCCGTTATATTTTGCATATTAACATAATAATTTTCAACAAAATCTGTAGTATTTTGAAACCGCTGTGATCCGCAGGTTAATTGAATGGTTTCAGCTCTGGGATTCCCCATTAAAGAATCTGGTTGCACTACAATTATAGCGACAACAATCGAAAGAACAGATGAAAAAAATAGGGGTTTCATATCATGAACAAAGTTCTGCATTATTTTTCAGAAATCAAACACTTGTGGGAAGAAGAATAAAATTTTATGGGTCACTATGGAATTAATACTGATATGAATATTTTCATTAATGCAAACAAAGTTAGATTTCACGCAGTCGCTTTCTTTCATTATACATTTTTTTTTTTAAAAAAAAGCTCAAAAACCTTTCTGCCATTGACAACGTCGCGGAAGGCAGCTTAGGGAATGTCAATTCAATTTCATTTTGGTTGTAATTAAGCTACAACAGTGTGATCCTTAAGAAGAGTCCAGTCCATTGTCGTCCATTGCTCGATCGTGTCATGAGGTTTTTTTCTCAAGAATTTATTAATTTGATTCATGGATGTTAATCTATCATCTATTTTGCGGTGCCATTTTATTTTTTTGAATAATAATACTCCTTCTTATTCTGGTTCAAAATTAAAATTTTCTTTTTCTCCAATTATCATTAAAGTCAGTGATGATGGTCTCGTTTGTGCATCATCAGTGATATTTTTTAAATTAGTTAAAATTTTATGAAAAAATTGATTATGTAATATTAGTGGTGAATGTTTAAGATTTGTAAAAATTAAAATAAGATATTTAATAAAAAATGTGAGAGTAATAATTGTAATAAAGTTAATGTCAAGCCTTAAAGTTTCTGGTTTGGAAGACAAGACAGTATTCTGTGCTTAATACTAGTACGACTATTCTCCACTTGGGTGCGTTTAGTGGTGTTATGGTAAGATAGTGACCCCATAACAACTTGGTCCTCATTTGAATTGGCATGGCGTTGAAATCTGAATTAGTCCTTCAACCGGTTCGATTTGAACCTTGAAACAAAACTTTTAAGTGTAAAATAGGTCATGCATCCAACAATGTGATTTAATGATTGATAGGTAAGGCTTATATAGTACAGGTCATGGGATTAATTTTTCTTTTTAGTAATCGAATCTTCTTGCGAACTTTAACTTTAGCTAATTCATTTATATGAATATAAATTTTAGCCGGGAATCCATGCATCGAGTAAAACAGTTTAACCAAAATTATAGATTATGGTTATGATGAAGAATGCTTTGCCACTTTTAACTGATATGGTGCAAGAAGCTCATAAAACAAGAAGGTGAAGGTATTAATACCGAAAAGGTGATTGCTGAAGTTGTCTTTCCATGGTCAACAAGAACTCTTCCATTCCACTCTATAAAATGAGTTCTTAAGATTTTAATGGCATTTAGCCTAAAAAATGATCATTTAATCTCGAGTAGGGGGTGGAGCATAGACATGGGAGGTTATGAAAATGATTTGTAGAAGGGATGTCTACCATGTAACAACTTCATGGTCAAATACTTGAACATTAATACTTGTGCCTCTATTGAGGGGTCTAATGGGTAAATATGAATATTTTTCACTATGAATTTTCCCAAATAAAAATTATTTTATATTTTTTTTAAAATAAAATTTATATGTATTAAAAAATTATACTCTTGCGATCCATAAATGAATTTCTCATTCCTTAAATTAGTTAAAATTTTATTAAGAAAATTGATATTGCAATTTAAAAATGAACTGAATCATTTTTTTTTTTTTACTAAAATATGAATAAATCAAAATAGGAAATTAAATTTCAAACGAAAGGAGTACCGTGTATGTGTTTAATTGTTCAAAATATAAATTGTATAATACTAGTAGCAACTTAAATATGTCTCATTACTTTTGTTCTCTCCATTTATTTTTACTAGTTGTTTTGACTAACCAATTTTATTTCAAAATAGAAGTTATTTTACATTTTTAATTAGCATTTTTATTTTCCAACAATTATTTAATAAAGAATCTTTAGTTATACCTTTCTAATCATATTAAATATTAGGATTAAATTCATATGGACAATATTTATTATAAAGGATATTTTAATCTAAAAAAAATATTAATTAATGAAACAATCATTGACTTTATCTGCATCTCAAAATACTTAAAAAAAAAAACGGAGGGAGTAGTAGTCTATTATATGTAGGTGGTAGGAATCAGTTAGTCTTAATTGCTACAATTGAGGTTTTTCTTTTAACAATAACTTCTTAGTAGTTTTTAATTATGGGAAAGAGACTGAAATACCCTTCGAAGGTTGAGAAAATGAGTGGGTGAACGCATGAAGAAGAAGATAAGATTTCCAATATATACTGTTTTTTGAGACACAAAAGTAGTCAATTCAATTGTCTGTTTGCTAGCTTTCTTCAATTATTCAGTTGCACTAATTGATTAAGAATTCAATTTTGATTTCGATCAGACTGTATATTCTAATTTTGATAAGTTGTATCATTTAACTTAAACAGTCGAGATGCGTACGAATTAACTAGATACCTTTATTAAAAAAAACAAATTAACTAGATACCTTTATTAAAAAAAACAAAAATTTCAATTTTCATGCTTTCTTTTGATATGATCAAGTTTGGCCTTTCAAAATAATTACCAAAAAAATGAAAAAGAAGGTTTGGCCTTTTAAAAGAAAAGGGCTTTTAATCCATTTGGTTTCACATATTTAGATCAAACTATAAGTATGTGTCCATAAGTTCTTTTTTTTCTTTTTTTCTTTTTCTAGATGTTATGTTCTCTTAACATATTATGGGTAGCTATTATGGTTCCTCAATATATTATGGATAGTCATTTTGGTCTCAACTATTATTTTTTCAAGCAAAACACTTGTTGGAACCGATCATTTTATTGTACGGGATAACTTTTCAGGAGTAAAATTATCCATCATATCCTTGCTACTCAAAATCAAAATCCCACCAACCTAAGGGTTGCGAATGAATTTTGATTATCCAGTTAATTTATTTGGGTTTGTTAATCCTAATGCATCTAATTTTTTTTTTAAAAAAGAAAAATGGATTAGTTAGATTTTGAGCAATAAGGATGATATTGATAATTTCCCTCCAAAAATGTTATTTTATGCCGATAAATGACTAGTTACGACTAGCGTTTTGTTAGAAAATAATAATTGAGACTATAATGGTTGCCCATAAATTATTGAGGGATCATAATAGTTGAAAAAAAAACTTATGGAATCATATTATAATTTAGTCCAAACATATGAGATCAAATAGACTAAAAGCCCTAAAAGAAAATAAATGCTTATTCGCATTGGTTGGTCAATGCCTGCATCTATGTAGTTGGGTTTTGAACATGAAAATGGTCAAATAATAATCTCATGCTTTTAACATGACCTTTTTATATATGATGACTAAATAATCCCGCGCTCCTTATTTATAATTCAATTCACATTTCTTGTCACTAATTAAAGTTATGATTATTAGTTTATTAGGTATTTTATTGATTTTTTTATACCATATTTTTCTTTTTTCTCCCTCTTTTTCTTAGTTATTATTGTTAATTTGACTAAAATCATAAATAGAAACACTTTTAAAAAAAAAAATATTATCTTAATTTTAACCAAATAGTTACCGATGACTTGTAAACAGTGGAGCGTTAGCATAAGATTATGATGTGTATTGTGTATATATATCCTGATATTTAAATTTTATATTATTTAGTTAGAATTTAATCTTTGTTTAGTGTTTGGAGTTTTGTATTTTTTTTTCCGGAGTTATTATTTTTTCCATCTAATTGAAAACTAGTTTTGAACCATTTTTAGAATTATAAAAATTTTTTATTTGACAAAAAATAAGAATTTAGATGACAATATTGCATTTAAATATTGTATTAATTTGTTTCAAAACTGTTTAAAATGTGATTAGCATTTATAATTCTCAATATTAGGATCAAAAGATTCATATTTCCTGAGGTCTCCATTTATTCAAGGATACCAGCTGCACTAAAAACTATAACTGATGGTAAGGATTATAATACTTCCACTTAAGCTCAGACCATCTAGTGTTCTGGGGACATACCTGAGTGACTAGCCTTTCCAATGAGTCTTTCTTTTCTTGGACTCGTGTTTCTGTCGAGAGAACTGTGTAGGTGGTTAGAACGGTTTGAAAGAGGATCTCTTCTTTGGAATGGCAAACATATTTTTCTTCATCCTTGCATTTAATCTTCAGATGTTTTTCAGAACAAGTGGGGGCAAGCTTTGAAGACTGTTTCTGGAATTTTTGCCAAAAGCGGGTTTGTACACAAGGCTTATCAAGAGCCTCTTGCAAAATGGACCAAATTTGACCAATAGCAATTGTTTCCCGTTCAATGCCTGTGGCTTTTATCTGTCTCATTGTTTCATCTACAAGTTCTTTTGGAACAGAGTTGACATAAGCTTGTTTAAGGCTGACATTATCAATTTGGTTTATGATGTAGAACCTTTTACACATCCTGGCATAATGTCCTTGAAGATCGTTGGGGAGGATAGAACAGCACTTCATTTTGAGAAATTCTGTCCTGGAAGTGGTGAAGTCATGGATAGTGTCACCAATGAAGAATCTGCGCATGAGGTCAATCACTTCTTCAGGTGTTTTCTGCTGCAGGAACTGTAGCTGTCTATATTCACCGAGAGAGTTCCAAAAGTCATGCAAGGAACCATCAAAGCGTGCAATGAATCTCTTGAGGACATAATCCCATTCATGTTGTTGGACATCCGTCGAAAACCAGGCATATAGAGATTGGAAACAACCTCGCCATTTGGAAGGTGGGATATCATCTAGAGTAAACTTTGTGGAGGACTGATCTGAGTGAGTATGTGTCCGAGTTTGTCTAGCGCCTGAGGTTTCTGGGACATCTTCTTCTGGTTCTTCAATCTTTGGTTCGGGTTCCATCATAGGCATATCAAATTCTTTGAAGGGATCAAAAAAATTTTGTGGGCTCTGGCAAGAAACAACAGATAGCAATAGGAGATGATATAGGTGGGGTTGAACCAAGGGTTTTAAGGAAGGAAGAGGGAGGATTTGATGTCACATCGTCGATAGTGAACATAGGGGCTTTGGAGGAAGCACCGATAATGGGATCATCAGGTGGAACTGTAGTAGGGAAAGAACTAGATGTGGAGGCAAAGGGTGGAGTGACTGGTGGAGGTACTGTTATTTGAGGTGGGATAGAAAAAGAGGGTGCAACTATAGAAGATACAGGTGGAGTATGTTGAAAGGAAGACGGAGGGGGAAGTGTTGGTTGTGGCACGAACTGGGGAGTATGTAGTTTGTGCAGTAGGGATAAAAGGGTAGGTCTAATCTTTTGGGTGGTAGCTGGGGAGAATAAGATGGGAACTGGGTAGAGATAGGATCTATCTGGCTTGTTAAAGCAGTGTACTGACTTTCCAGGTTTGAAAGTTGCTGTTTCAAGAATTCTTTTTCCGATTGCATCTTTGCCATCTTTGGAGACAACTTAGTGATGTATTGAACCAAGTAACTTAGTTGCTGGTGTAGATTGTCGATCCAACTCCGTACTTCTTGGATAAGAACCAAAAGTGACTCGGTCTGAGAGGATTGTGCAGTGAGTTGGGTCTGTACCAACTGCTAGGATTGCTAAATTTTGTCAAGAACTTGATTCTGTGCTACTGCATTTTCATCTTGCCAATTTATTGCCGTTTCAGCTGCTGACAATTGTTTCTGTTGGCCATGGGCATCCAAGACAGTTGGATTGCGGATTTTCCAGGCATGGAGACTCTGGTCCTTGTCAAAAGAGGACAATGGAGGAAATTCGCAGTCATATGAGGAACATAAACTGTCCATAAGCAACATAGAAGGGGGTGGTGCCATAGGATCTGGATCTGGCCATGGAGTATTATCTGGGCACCATCCAGGTGAGGATGGACGTATGGAGATGGAAGGTGATTTTGTGTATTTGACATAGTCGTCAAACTTTCCACTGGGTTCACCTAGGAGGCCAATTTCGGGATCACCTGCTTCGAATCTTTCTTTCAGGACTGTTGAGAAGTCTTTGGCTTGTTAGGTTTCTTGGATGAGACACAAGAGGTGCAAGAACACACATCATACCAGATGTGACTCGTGGGGGACCTGCCTTTGAGAATGGGTTTGGCATCATGGGACCAATGGTTGATGGGTATGTTGAGATCTGTCCACTGCTGGTTGTCCATCATGGAGAATTCTGTGGGAAATATGGTGGAAGAGCTTGATCTGTTTGGAAAGGTAACTTTGATCGATCCATATGGTTGTTCCGTCATGTATGGGTTGGAACGTTGAAGGGGTTCTAGTGGTTTGGTCAAGGCAATCTGCGTCTCATAGCTCGTCACCCAAGTTGTTCTCTGGTAATTGTCAAGGGACAAAAGTACATTGGGGTGTGTTTGGCGAATCAACAGTAAGAAACATTGATTCACGGTTCTGCAAATGAGATGGTAATGGTAAATCGATAGAGTGGTTTTGGACACGATAGGCCATTTGATTTTGGAGTGTTGCCATATAGGTGTTCTCCATCTCAGGTCTAGTGATTTGAATCTGGATTTTCAGAGTGTCCTGTAAGGAAGGATCATCAAGGCACATGGTGAACTTGGGGAACAAAGTGATGAAGATTGTTCCAGCATTGAGGGTGGTCTGGACTGTTCCAACAACAGCATGTTTGTACTTTCGAAACCGGGCATCCAGTAAAGCAATCCGGGAAACCATAGGGAGACCTTTGCGGGCATCGAGTGTAAGAGCAAGCTTAACAGCGCCAAAGGGGATATGTGTGAAACCTTCAATTTTCCATTTTTCAAGAAAGGCTTCAGGGAATTGAAGGGTGATATACTGTTCTTCGGTTGTGGCAGAAAGAGGATGGGAGGAAAGGAGAGAAGCTTGAACAAAATCTTTGGTATAAACCTAGGGGTTCTGACCTAGGACTTGTTTAAGACAATGACCAAAAATGGTTTTGGGTTTTTGATAAATAGAATATGGATTAGTAAGGGGATAATTGGAAACAGGATACCTATCAGAATCTGGGTGATATTCAACTTCATAGACTCGGGGTATTTTAGCCAGCATGCTATGGGGAAGATTCAGAGAGGAGCCATTTTGAGGGTGAAGTTCATGAATGGAAGCCATCCATGAAAAGATAAAGTTGTTCCGATAAAAAGTTTTCTCACGCCAATGTTCGCAAACAAACGCCAACCTGAGGCTACAAAGCAAACTGGGGGCTCTTTTGAAAACCGTTTCAAAGGAAAACAAAACCTATTCCAATCCAGCCAAGTGTTTAGATATGGATACTCTGAGTTTTCTGATTAACTCATTGTGAAGGATCCACAATAGTGGCAATCACTGAGCCAAGAGCATACTAGTCATAAAGTTTCAGATATCTTACTAATCAAAGATCTGGAAGCTTTTTAAAACAAAAGAAAAGTTTTATGGCTCTGATACCAAATCACTAAGGATCGAAATGCATGCATGAAAGAGACAAACATACAAAACTCTTTATTAGACATATTAAACATGTAGCTTATGTAGACACTATAAGAGAACACTTCAGAGATCAGAGAGTTTTACAGAAGGACTCAGGACTCTAACTCTCAATGATCCAAAACATAAATACATGCATCCTTATATAGGCGGAGCCTTCGAACTTCAAACACGGACTCAAGGCAAACAATAATAACAGTACAAGTCAAGCCAAAAAGCTACAAGACAATGGCCGACAAAGTGGCCGACATGCATGCTGAGAAATAGTGCTCCTTTATGAAAGTAAGCAGTAAAAAGCAGAGGAATCTTTTATGGTTGACATCTTTAGCTGCAATCAGTCAGACTCATACTCAGAATTATAATGTGGCATCCAGCTTTCTGGGGCTCATCATCTGATGTATCCGGCAAGGAGTAAGAGTAGGACATGGGTCCTTCTTTATCATAGTCTTGCAATTCAGGATGAGAGTTGAGGTGGATGACAAGATCAGCATAAAATGGATGTTCTGTCCATCTCGGGTTGCGATCTATCTCCATTGGAATCAAACCTTCAACCAGGTCAAGTCTGTTTTTACTAGCCATGCGATGCAGGATATCAAGTCTGATATTAGGATGTCGTCTTTGAACAACTGGATTTGCAATGTTGTATGCTTACTAACATGATGACCCGGTGTTTAAGATACTTTGTTGGTTCCAAGACCCTGAAGGATGGTTTCGCTTTCTTTCTGGTCATTATGGCAAATATGTTGTAATTTGTTTGCACAGACCAATTATAAAGTTGATACCAGGTCGTCATGTTAGTCCCAGACTTTATCACTTTGCAGTCGAAGAATTCTTAGGCGGGTACGCATACAACATTGCAAATCCAGTTGTTCAAAGACGACATCCTAATATCATACTTGATATCCTGCATCGCATGGCTAGTAAAAACAAACTCGACCTGGTTGAAGGTTTGATTCCAATGGAGATAGATCTCAACCCGAGATGGACAAAACATCCATTTTATGCTGATCTTGTCATCTATCTCAACTCTTATCCTGAATTGCAAGACTATGATGAAGAAGGACACATGCCCCACTCTTACTCCTTGCCTGATACATCAGATGATGAGACCCCAGCTAGCCGGATGCCACACTATAATTTTGAGTATGAGTCTGACTGATTGCAGCTAAAGATGTCAGCCATATAAGATTCCTCTGCTTTTCACTGCTTACTTTCATAAAGGAGCACTATTTCTCAGCATACGTGTTGGCCACTTTGTCAGGCATTGTCTTGTAGCTTTTTGGCTTGACTTGTACTGTTATTATTGCTTGCCTTGAGACCGTGTTTGAAGTCCGAAGGCTCCACCTATATAAGGAAGCATGTTTTTGTGTTTTGGATCATCGAGAGTTAAGAGTCCTGAGTCCTTCTGTAAAACTCTCTGATTTCTGAAGTGTTCTCTTATAGTGTCGACATAAGCTATATGTTTAATATGTCTAATAAAGAGTTTTGAACGTTTGTCTCTTTAATGCATGCATTTCGATCCTTAGTGGTATCAGAGCAAACATGATATATCAGTGTGTAAAACATATTGGTAATAGAAGATATATTAGATTCCTCAAATAGAAAGAAGCAAAAAGTACCCAAGACATTCAAGAACATGATATATTCTGTTATCTTCTCTACACTAAACATTTCATAATTCAATTATCTTACAAGGATTAAAAATTGATGAATGGCATGTCATATTTACCAGGGGAAAAATGTGGTATAGGAGATGGTAGCATTAGAAGCCAAATCACCACAATTGAGTTGGTTCCTCATTTTGTCATGAGCATCATTTTCATCTAAGAATGGGGAAAAAGTGGGTACCGGTAGCTTTTCATCCTTCCTTGACAGCATTGCAGTGCATGGATGGTCTTAAGGATGGTATTCTCTGGGTACACAAGAGTCCTACGTGAACCACTCGGAAAATCTGTTCAATGTTAGATTTGCCTCTTAAAAATTCTAGCATTGTCCCTAGCTGGAAATGTTTCCACATCTGATATTGTCATCATCCGATTCATCATGATCAGCTTAGGTTAGGACAAAATCCCAAAGATGGAGGAAATAAGGAAGAATTTAAGGTTTGGGGACTTACAGTAGGGACCAGATTGTCCAAGTACTCTTGAGGTTTTATTTGTTTTGTTCTGTCTTCCAGTGACTATCTCCAACAGAAGCGGCCCAAAACTATATGCATCTGCCATTTCCGTTAGCTGCCCGTGACTTATATATTCTGGAGCCATATAACCACTGAAAATTCGGAGTAAACTTTAGATGTTTTGCTAAGAAAACTATTACATGATTCTGGAATATCATTAGATCCTACTTTTCCTTGTGAACCAAAGACCGTAAATACTTACAATGTTCCTGCAATGGCAGTGCAGATGTGACTTTTGTCATCTTCAAAAGACATTGCTAATCCAAAATCAGCAATCTTGGCATTCAACTTTGAGTCCAAAAGGATATTTCTTGCTTTTATATCTATGTGGACTATACGAATCTTTGGGTTCTCCTGATCAGATGATAATGCAGTGTCATCGGAGGATGAATTCAGCGGCGGAGAGACGGCGGAGGTGCAAGACTTCCAAACGAAAAGCAAAGATAGAGAACTGAAGGAGACCCTCCTGTGTAAATATGGAGATCACATAAGTACCTTAAAGCTCGAATTTTCAAAGAAGAAAAAGAAAGGGAAGTTACCAAAAGAGGCTAAGCAAATTCGAATGGAATGGTGGAATGTGCACGATAAATGGACAAGTCTATGAATAGATTAGATTTCTCCGGCCATAATATTTATGCTTTTTTCGTTTTAGGAACCTGATAAATTGTCCCTGGCTGAATCAACGGGACCTGATCAGAAGCAGATCAACAATTGGTTCAAAAACCAGAGAAAGCGAAATTGGAAACATTCCGAGAATATGCAGTTAGCTGTTATGGACAATCACTCCGGACAATTCTTTTCCGATGACTAAAACTTCTATTCTATTTAAGGATATGATTCTCATTTAAACTGATAATGTTCTTGCAAATGTGATCTATCTATTTTCATGTGTATATATATACATCTTCTGGATGAACTAATTCAACAGACAATGGATTTTTTCACCATGAATAATGATCCTAGGCAACAAAGCAATAGTTGTTGTTGCTGTTCGATTTAAATATTAACTCGATTGGCATATGTTTTTTGGTCCATGGTTGGGACATGAAAATCCGGAAGTGAAAACTATATGAAAACGGTTGTAGAAGAAAAAACAGAGAGAATAATCTGGAATTCTCATTAATTATCAGCTGTGCATCAGAAAAACCTTTATATACAAAGAAAGAAGAGGGAAAGAATAAAATAAGCTGCGTATGTACAAAGATATCAGATGTAACTAACTAGCTCTAGCTCAGCACTCCAACTCAGCAGCTCCAGCTCATCTTCTCTGTTGCTTTTAACACCCCCCAAGCTGCATTCTCCAAAGATGGTTTGAAAAGGCAGCTTGGAAATAAGATACTGAAACATATGCATTTGCTAAGGCTTTGTAAGAACTTCTGCAAATTGAAGATGGGTAGAGACAGGCAGTGGTTTGATAAATCCCAGCTGATATCTTTCATGAATGAAATGACAATCTATCTCAATATGTTTAGTCCGTTCATGAAAGACAGAATTTTCCACAATTTTGATGACAACATCATTATCATAGAAAATTGGAACAGCAGTGGATACAAGTTGATGAAGATCATGGAAAAGAAAGCTCAGCCATTGAAGCTCAGCTGTGGTCATTGCTAAAGCTCTATATTCAGCCTCGGCAGAGCTTCTAGATATTGTGTGTTGCTTCTTTTATTTCCAGGAAATCAAACTATCACCAAGTAAGATGCAAAAACCAGTCATAGATCGTCGAGTTGTAGTACATTTGGCCTAATCCGCATCAGTGTATGCAGCAAGAGAAACAGATGCTTTTGCACTATAATGAAGACCAAGAGCTGGTGAAGCTTTAATGTAACGAAGAAGATGATGTGTTGCTCCAAGTGATTGACTATAGGTGCATCAAGAAATTGACTTAGTTGATTTACACAATATGTAATGTCTGGTCTTGTATTTGTAAGGTAAATCAACTTTCTAATAAGCCTTCTATAGAGTGAAACATCATGGAAAGGTTCTGAGTCTGTTTTGCTGAGTGTCTTGTTGGGATCCATAGGTATTGTAACCGGTTTATAGTCAGCAAAACCAAATTCTTGAAGCAAGTCTATGGCATATTTTTGTTGACAAATGTTAATCCTTGAAGAATTTCTTGCGATTTCCAAACCCAAGAAGAACTTCAAATCCCCAAGATTTTTAATTTGAAATTGATTATGCAAGATGGATTCTAACTGTTGTATCTTTAACAAATTTCCACTTGCCAAAAGACAATCATCAACATAAACCAGGACTGCCAAGAATGAATTTGGTGAACACTTGATAAACAAGTTATGATCAGCTTGAGATTGAAAAAAACCACAACATAGCAGTGCTGAGGAGAGCTTTGCCTTCCACTGTCTACTGGCCTGTTTAAATCCATATAAAGGCTTGTAGAATCAGGAATGGAAAGACCAAGAGGTAAAGCCATGTACACTTTTTTATTCAAACTTCCATGCAAGAAGGCATTATTAATGTCAAGTTGTTGTGAAAACCAGCCATTAATAACACCAATAGCAATGAGGGTCCTAATGGTAACCATCTTGGCAACAGGAGAAAAAGTATCCAAATAATCTATTCCAGGTTGCTGAGTATATCCCTTAGCTACCAACCTAGCTTTATATCTTTCTATACTCCCATTTGAATGATACTTGATCTTGTATACCCATTTGCAACCGATGACCTTCTTTCCAGTTGGTAAATCAACAATGTCCCAAGTTTCATTAGCTTGCAAAGCTCTCAATTCTTTCTCCATAGCTTCACACCAAAGAGGGTTTTTGGAAGCTTCCTCATAGCTGCTAAGTTCTTGTAAACAACTTAGCAAGACTACAAGCAAGAATTCTATGACTTGGACTCAAATGATCATATGTTAGAACTCTATCCAATTTATATGGAGTAGGAATGAGATGGGAACAGACATAATCAGAAAGGTGCTTAGGAGGATGATGAATTCGACTGGATCTTCTTAGAGGTAAAGTAGAAGAAGAGTTATGGTGAGTAGGTGATAAGCTGGAAGAGTTTGGTGAGAAGGAGAAGTATTTTCTACAGATGGAATACTACTATCAGGAACAACATCATTAGAAAGAAGAGGAACTGTAGGTAAAGAAAGGGATGTAAAATGATCTGCAGAGTTATGTAATGAGGTTGTAGGTGAAGATGGAGAATTATTACCAATATGAGTGACAGAATTAGTGATAGTAGGTTCAATATGGGGTAAGGTAAAGTTATCAAAGTAGTGAGAAGGTATGGCTGGAAGAACAGCAGGGTCATATGAATGTGTATAAGATTGTTAATGGAAGGGAAAAATGGTCTCATGAAAGCAACAATCCCTTGAAACAAAGATTTGCTTGGTTTGTAAATTTCGTAAAATGAAACCTTTTGATTGAGAGGAGATACCTAAGTGGATGCAAGGTTGTCCCCTAGGTTCAAACTGATGTCTATGAGAAGGAAGAGTACAAACAAAAACCAAGCAACCAAAAACTTTGAATTGATCATAGTGTGGTATTTTCTAGTGCAGGACTAAAAAAGGAGTTTTCTACTTCAAGTAAGGAGTGGGTGTAACATTAATAAGCTTTGTAGCATGAAGAACAGAATAACCCCAAAACTAAGAGGTAGATTGGCTTGAAAACATAAGCTTCTGGCTATGTTCAGAATATGTTGATGTTTCCTTTTAGCAATTCCATTTTGCTAAGGGGTATGAGGACAAGATTTTTGATGTAAAGTACCATGAGTTTTATAGAAATGAGGCATATCAAATTCTAGACCATTGTTAGTACGTATGGTAAGAATTTTTTGATTAAACTGAGAATTAACAAGGATAAAGAAATCTTGTAAAATCTGTCTAGCTTTTGTTTTGGATTTCATGAGATGAGTCTAAGTGTATCTGCTGTAATCATCAACTATTGTAAGAAAATATAGATGACCATTTAGAGTATGGACTTTGAAGGGACCCGAAATATCAACATGAATAAGATGAAAACAATAGGTAGATTTAGTTTTACTAATCGGAAACACAAGGAGTTTTTGCTTATCTAAAGGACAGATATTACAAATGGTAGAAACAGGAAATAAAAATCAGTACAATGAAGCTCTGAAGCTTTAAGGAAATTATTGGATAAGTGTCCTAAACAATAATGCCAAAGCAATGTCTTATTGAAGCTTGGCTTTTGTTCTACAGAATTGGCTAAAACAAACGAAGGAACAGAACTGGTGTGTGGCAAGGAAGACTCTAAAGTAGAAGATCGCAGAATGTTGCAATCAAGATGATAAAGGCCTTGTAGTTTTTTAGTCGATCCAATCTTCTTGAAAGTGAGTGAGTTCTGAATGACACAAAAGTGGGGAGTGAAAATGACAACACAAGAATTCTGAACAACAAGTTGGCCAAGAGAAACAAGATAAAAAGAAAAAGAAGGAACAAATAGCACATGATGAAGCTTTAGATTATCTGTAAGTTTTATGGTACCTTCGTGAGTAACAAGGATCTTACTTCCATCAGGAAGTTTAGAATCTAACAAAGTAAAACCAAAGACATTTCCTTTCCTCCTGGAATTCATAATTTAGGAATCGTTCCTTGAACAAAATTGATTTTGTTCTTGGTAACGAAGGCAACCTTTGTTAAAATATGGGCTTGGGCCTAACTTAACCTAAAAAACTAGCTCAAGTGAGGAGGAGTGCCCATGTCCATATATACTACAATATGCCCGTACACACACCCGATGTGGGATTCTCAACAACCTTCATGGAAGTACTCTAAGAGGTATAATTCACTCCACTAAGAGGAACTTTAACTAAAACTTGATTGCTACTTTCACTTGGATGAAGGAAGTATTCGCCAGTATTCAATTCCTGATTGCTCATCTTGGAAATCAGAAACAAGTCTCAGAAATAACCGATTTGAAGTAGGAGAAAACTGCAAAAAAACAACAACGAAAGAAGAGATTCAGAATTAGAAAATCAACAACACTGAAAGAAGAGATGCAGAAGAAAGATTCTGAAAAACTAGAAAAAAACAAGATTGCTAAATCAATCCGGAAAAGGAATCACAAACTTTGATCTTTCTGCAACAAGCTCTGATACCATGAAAACTATATGAAAACGGTTGCAGAAGAAAAAGCAGAGAGAATAATCTGGAATTCTCATTAATTATCAGCTGTACATCAGAGAAACATTTATATACAAAGAAAGAAGAGGGAAAGATTAAAAAAAGCTGCGTATGTAGGAAGCTATCAGATCTAACTAACTAGCTCCTGCTCAGCACTCCAACTCATCTTCTCTGTTGCTTTTTACAAGAAGCCACCTCTAATTTTGCAGTCACCACTGATTTGAATCTTATTCAGAGTCTCTTCTTCTTGTAATCCAAATTTGAATGTCACCTGGGATAAAATGTACTATAGTCAAAACTGGCTTGTGAATCCAAATCGCCACTTCTAAATGTGCAGGTGGCTTCATTCTGAATTTCTCCCAGTCCTGTAGTAAACTCATCGTCATCT
>JAOXNR010000013.1:13856090-13867967 GCA_028571225.1 Parsonsia alboflavescens
CCCGGGCGCCCCCACCAACCCATAAAAAACCAAAAAAAAAAAACTATTGCATTCAATGCCTTGTTTCGTTTTTGCAATTATGAATATGTATTGTGTACTAAAGTGGAAGCTCAACTCTTAACTTTCTGGAAACTTGAGGAAGGCCATTTGCTGATGTTTGCAGTTTTTACCCAGTGGAAGAGGACTAGCAGCACCAGACTCAAGTAAATTGATGCTATAACTACCTCAAATATGTAGACTCATGGGCTCATCTTTTAGGTATCACCTGGGATAGACTGAACTATGTGAGATATTGGCAATGGAAGCAGAATCCCCATATCTTGGGGGAAGGGTTGGGTTCTCAGTTGTGTCATTGAGTTCCATGGTATTCTCATCTATAAAGGGAGGATTTGTGGGCATCGGCAGATCTTCCTCTTTTTTCACCAGCATCCTCAATAATGTAGACATGGACGGTCGCAGTGATGGGATCTCCTGGGTACAGAGAAGTCCAACATGAAGCACTCTGTGTACCTCATTCTTAATATTGTAGAGATAGTTTTGCAACATGAGATTAGGGTCAAACAATTCTTCCGCAGTCCGATGCAGGAAATGTCTCCATACCTGTTTCATCAGAAGAGGATAAAGTAACTGGAAAAGGAGATTTTTCATAAAAACAAGGAGAAGTTTTGGCACTTACAAGGGTTATTAGGCTATCTGAATATTCAGTGGTCTTACTCCTGTTAGTCGGCCTTCCGGTAACAATCTCCAATAAGAGCACGCCAAAGCTGTAGACATCTGCCTTTTCTGTCAGTTGGCCATGAGCCAGGTACTCTGGAGCCATATACCCTCTGCAGAAATGGAGTGTAGTTTCATTAAAAATATCCTTCATTCTGAATTGCCTTTTTCTTTCTTCCATGAACTTTCACTTTCACTTTCACTGTGACTCAATAAGTTTAAAAGGGCTTGTAACTTACAGGGTTCCTGCAATGGCAGTGCTTATGTGACTCTTATCATCTTGGAAAGACCTTGCCAAACCAAAATCAGCAATTTTGGCACGAAGTCTTGAATCCAACAAAATATTACTTGCCTTAATATCCCTGTGAATGATTCTGGTCTTTGTGTTTTCATGGAGGTAAACCAAGCCCTCTGCTGTCCCAATTATTATATCAAATCTCTTCTCCCAATTAAGTGCTTTACCTTTGTTTGGATCTGCCAATTTATTTTGAGATATATCTTAGTCTCATGAAAACTTTAAAGCTAGACATGGAACTAAAATCAAAATGGCAAGATACACGAATCCTAGCTAATGGTTCATGCGAAAGACAATTTAAGTGAAAATCTGCACTTACCAAAAATGAAACGATCGAGGCTCTTGTTTTGCAGAAATTCATAGACAAGAAGGCTTTCGGGTCCTGAACAGCTGCATCCCAACAACCTAACCAAATTCTTGTGCTCAACGCTGCTAATGATGTTGACCTCATTGTAGAAATCTGCTGCTCTATGTTTGTTGTTAAAGAATAGCCTCTTGACTGCAATTTCTCTTCCATCTGATAAAACACCCTATAAAATGATCGAGCATTTTCTGTAGATTCAGTCTAATGAAGTAGTAGATATTGATAAGAAACTGCAAGATCTTGCAGATTGAAAAAAGTATATAAATGTATTGAGTTTCTACCTTGTAGACTGTACCAAATCCACCCTGCCCTAACTTGTTGGCTTCATCAAACGAACCTGTGGCTTTTTCAAGTGTGGAGTATTTGAAGTTTAAGCTGCTGTCATTAAGTGTCTTCACCAGTTTTTCTACATCATTTGAGCCTAAAAAGAAGTCCAAAGTACGTAGGAGCTATTTTCATTAACTATATAGAGAAGTATTGTCAAAATAGAATGTGAATCATGTCTTAACATTCATGTTCATGATTCACCAGTAGCTTTTTAGCGGTCTCTACACCTTGAAAGAGGAAAAAGTGATGAAAACAACTTACCTTTTCTCTTCTTCTCTATTTTTTTGTTGTTCCAGAAATAAACTCCAATGATTGTTGCCACTACCAGAACGACAACAAAACTAACCACAGCAACAACAATAATTATTATGGTCCCTGCAAGAGTGATCTTTGAGAAATGATAATAGATTTATGTTCATACCAATTTTAGGATCATAATTTTCAGTAACAGATAGGCAGAAACAAGGCAGAACAAATTGAAAATGAAAAAAGAACATGAAAAAATATGCAAAGAAATCTCAGCAAAGGAATCTTACCCCGTGAACTGCTACCACGAGGTATTGGATTAAGAAAATTTGTGTCTGAATATCTCATGAAGCATCCAGTGTTCAATGCCCTGCCCTCGGACCAGGGCAAGCAGCCAAATATTGAACTAGATGCATTTTCAAGACATGCTCTACAAGAATTGGCATCCAGTGTCTTCCAGCAGTCTGCCAATACATAAGCTGAGGCACCAGGTGAACCGGAGACTGGAAGCTCAGCACGTGCAGTGCCATTATTGTTCGGTGCCTGCAAAACTGCTTGTAACACAGCCCGTCTTGCTGTGTCTTGGAATGTTATATCCTTCCTGGTTCTATTCCCACATACCGCATGATCCCATGAACCTGTATACTCCTGAAAGAAACTGTAATTCTCAGCTCTCATGAAGCAGCCATCAAGAAAAATTCGCCCACCATTGTATGGATAGCATTGAGGAAGGATGGTACGTGCTTCGGCATAACATAATACACAATCAAGCAGGGAAAGATCACCATAGCACTGAGCCAGGCCATAATTAGTATCAGGCCCTGTACCTTTAACAGCAGCTCCCCAACCTTGAATTCTCATTTGTTCACTTATGTTTTCCATTGTAGCAACAAAGTTTGGAACAAAAATTGTGCTGTTGTGTTCAAGCTGTCTCCCACACATAAATTTAATTGTTTGAGCTCTTGGTTCTCCCATTAATGTATCTGGTAACCCCATAATCATGGTAACAACAACAAGAACAAAGGGGATTCTCATATCTGGAACAAAGTAGAGGATGCTTCCCAACTCTAATACTTGTAGTGAGCCTGCTTGAGGATGCACAAGTTTTAAATGATTATTCAAGTATTTCATAGCAAACTTAGACAAACAACAAGATCTTGGTGCAAGAATATTAGTACCAGCATGAACACAAGGTCAAATAGGGGTCCAGTCAAGTGAATGAGCAAGCAATAAAGGAATTCTCACTAATTTAAAGAAAGAATAGCATTCATAGAATCATACTCATAACAGCTTCCATGGATATTATCTTAAACTAACTCAAACAAGATGGTGGTACCTAAGAACAAAGTGCCCAAGGACAAAAGAAATGTGCTTGAATTCTTCTTTTTCTTCTTTAACAGAGCTAGGCAGACAAAAATCTTTTTGGAACAGCCAAAGTAAGACAACCCGTGTGAAATAAAGAAAGCCAAAAGGTGGACAGACTAGATGGCTTCAACTTAAAGATAGCTCAACAAGTGGAAAAGAAAGCACTGAAATGATAGGCTTATGACCATGATTCAACTTAAGTTGCTTTGATGCACATTAGCCTAGTGATTGCGAAAGGGTCAGTTTTCAAATTAACCTTATGCTGCAAAATATACCCAAGAATTAACACTGGTTTAAGTGGAATTCATGTCCGATCATCTGTACTAAGAGTATTAAAAAGGGCTAGAGGGAAGTCAAGAAATGGATCGGAGATTGAATCCTCAGAAAATTATGCTCATTTTGTCCTAATCCTTATGGGGCCAGAAGAAAATAAATCTTGCAATGTGAAAGCTAATTAAGAAAATCAACATTTAAATGATACTACATGGAAAAACGCCATAATTCCGTAGCCGACCAACGTTGAACGCTAAACAGAAGACAGACCCA
Organism: Parsonsia alboflavescens; assembly: GCA_028571225.1. Lineage (NCBI taxonomy): Eukaryota > Viridiplantae > Streptophyta > Magnoliopsida > Gentianales > Apocynaceae > Parsonsia > Parsonsia alboflavescens. Next base: position 13,859,948 of record JAOXNR010000013.1, read on the forward strand.
CCTTATCTGCAAGTCATTGCTAGGAATCAAAGCATTCATAAACCCGACTTGAAGTAATTTGAGTTCTGACACACATATGACCTGAATTTCATCTCACCGTAAAAAATTGTTGACACCTTTGAGATTTTGAAAATAGAATATGATCGACAACTGAAGACACGTGATGACATGTATACTGCAATTGCTGATCAAAAGCAAAAGGGAAACTTCCGCAAATTAATGAAAAGAAATCAGATAAGGTTTGTACTAAGAATGGGTATCTGAGATCTTCAATTGGGTAGAGAGGCCACAAGATTAAAAAGGAAAAATGGAATCTTGTAGTAGGTAAATTCGTATTTGGTATTTATATTCATAGTTATGACAAAAACTAGTTTGGTGGAGAACTAATTAAGAGACCCAGACCCAACTTCATTAATCTTCGGAAAACGAAACATCAGCTTTTTGAATTTCTGCTTGCCTAACAGCAGTAACAGCCGTGATCAAGAAAACACTGAAAACAACCTCGTTCTTGGCTCCAAGTTAGATAACTTTTACGCATAATTCTCGAATAAACAAACAGATGGAGAAGAACAAAGATCATAACTTTTTTAATCCCACATAGAAAAAAGCTGCGAGAAGCATAAAAGACATTCAATTCTCCCCAAAAACATATTTATAAAGAAATGGGAAAAGAAAAATATAGAAAATGAAGGAGAAGAATGGAACTAACTCAACCCAGGAGCAGATTCAAATTCATAACCATCCTGAGATGAGAAAAAATTTTGCATGGCTCCAAGAAAGAGAACAGCCCAGAGAATTTCATAGCATGAAATGCAAAATTCAAGCTTCAAATTGTATGGAAACAAGCAAAAACGAAAATATGAGATGAAAATTCTTGAAACTTACAGAGATTGACTCTTTCTCTACATCAACACACACCAGAACTGCAGAACTAACTGATCAAGAAGCAAATTATAGAGAAAACAAAAGAAAGGGATGTGGATATCTGAAGCTGAGAGTGATGAAGATTGTTCTCTGTATATATCAGAAAAGTCAAAAATGAAGATTTTTGAGATGGATTTTTTTGGATTTTAATTTTCAGAGAGGAAGACTTGTTACCATTATGAATTTACGAAAGGGAGACTTTGAAAGAAGACGCGCCCATTATAACCGAAACTTCCATGGGTCAGTGCAAAGGTGGGGCCGTCTCTATTTTCTTCCTCTAAGCAATTTTACAAGGACGAGTTTGACATATTTAATATTTTAGTTATTCTATTGTTTACAAGTTTTTAAAAAAAAATTCAAGAAAATTATTTTCTAAAATTTAATTATTCAATTTTAATACAAATAATTGTGAGTCTATTAGAAAAAGAAGAAGAACATTCCCTTTCGGACGCAATTTTTCTATTTCTTAATTATGAGTTATTGTTGTTAGTTAATTAATTATTTGAATGTTTTTTTTATATATTATTTATTTAATGATATACTTAAAACATGATATTCACATTTTTAAAAAGAGTAATTAGAAGATATTTTAGATAAAAAAAAAGGTTATCTTAATTTTTACAAAACAACAATTAACTGAGTTGAATTAATTCCATTACATAAATACTTTGGATTGAATTATTATTCGAGTTGAATTCTAACTTTAAGGAGGTCGATTTTACCATAAAAATGTAGTGCTTATCGTTCTCATAAACAAGATACAGATAATATTATAACTTTATAATGTTTTTATAGATAATATAACATAAATATGTAGAAGAACAATAAACACAAAATTTATATTATAAACTTCTTAGAACTCACATATAAAGGAAATTATGGCTTATTTTTCATTTTAGATTGTTCCACATTGAATGTATTATTTCTTAAATTAGTTACATGATTATGAAGAAAAGTGACATTGCAATGTTAGAATGAACTAATTTAAACTTTTTCTTCTTTTCAAATATACGTAACTCAAAATGGAATATAAATATAAGTCATTTGAGCTAACTTTCATTATCATTAAATATAAGTCATTGCATTGATTTATTAGGTATTTTACTGTTTTTTTTTACTGTACTACCATAGTTTGTTTCTTTTCCCTATATATTGTTGTTAGTTTGATTAAAATATAAATCGATCATTTTAAGAAAAAAGAAATATTATCTTAATTTTATCAAAATATATGTTAGGATGACATATAAATAATGATGTAAAAGTATATTTTTTTTATTCCTTTCTGGTTTCTTATCTTTTTTATCCTTAATAAATATATAAATAAATAAATAAAAGAAAATTTATATACTCTCTTCATCATTAAATATAAGTTATTCTAACTAACTTTTATTATCGCTAATTATAAGTTATTATCGTTAGTTAATTTACTTCTTAAAGATGTTTTTTATATATTACTTCTGTAATGATATACTCATGGAAACGATGTTCAAATTTTTATAAAAATAAGACATTTTAAAACAAAAAATTATCTTAATTTTTACGAGATAAGAAGCGATGACTTAGTAAAATTGATCCTAGAAAGAAGTTCATGAAATGGAATCGAATCCTATTTATTAAGGCTGTTTTGTTAGAAGTTGGTATCGGGTTTCAAGAAGGTCAACAAATTGGACTCCACGCAGTCCATGCATTTAACTCACGCATTATAATACTCCATACAGTATGGTGCCAGCAGTTGTTGACTTCAAGGTCTTTCAAAGAAATTAGTGCAAATTAATATCAAATGATGATGTGATTAGTTCTTTTTTTTTTTAATGACAAATTAAAAATAATTAACGCCGTATTCCACTTATACAGGTTGTTCCACATGTGCGCCTGTGTTCCAAAAAAAAAAAACTAATTAATTTTCTTAATTTTGTTTGTCTTTAAACTACTAAAGTCAAGTCAAGATAATAAAGAAATTTCATCGTAAAAAATTGTTGAATATATATTACTTCCGCTGTCCTTCATTAAATGTCTCATTTTTATTTACATAAATTTTTTAAAAAATGAATTGACTTAATTTATTTTATACTTAATTGTATTAATTTCTTAAAAATATTTTAATTAATTTAAAAAATGAGACATTTATTTTTAGATAACTTCAAATGAAAATATGAAGGTTAAATCGAGCGAGTACTACTTTGTTAAGGTGTGCCATCATCTATCTTCCACAAATTCCATTATCATGAATAATTTATTCAAGAAGTAATGAACCTTTTTCTAATATATATAATTATTATTGTGAATCTTCAAAACACATCATTATGTTATGAACAAGAGATATACTGTAATTAGTAAAATAATATCTCACTTACAACTATAAAGATTTATAATTATTATTTTATTTATTTTTATTCACACATACTATGATTAATTTACTTTTTTTTAACAAAAAAAAAAAAACCTTAAAATAGTCTTAGGTTGTTCTCATGACCATCCAAAACAAGGGAATCTGGCAAGCTTGATTTGCATGTTTCAAGTTACGAAAGTGATAAATATTTTTGGATTAAAGTTTAATTTTTAAAAGATCATAAGTTCAGTTGACATAAAATAAAAAAAAAAAAGTTGACTATGGTCTATAAACTATTTTGATTTTTTAAGTTTGTTTCTTTTTTTTTTTTTTTTAATCTTTGGTCATCTACAAATTTTAATATGATAACTTGATTCATATTGTTTTATTTTGTCGTTTTTTATCATCAAACTTTTTTTTTTTTGACAAATTTAGTCATTTTCATTAAAAGTATATTTTATAATTTTTTTTGACTGGAATGACAGGGGTAATTTCAAAATAACACACTTCTTTTCTCCCCCACCCAGAGATGGATCATACTCGATTGAACCCATCATATTATAACAGTTAAAAAGACTCTAACATGAAACAAATTCTTCTTGTGATTCAACGCATTTTTCAGACTCAATTCTCTCCAAATCTCTTCTAATTCAACTCCAATCTGCTAAACCTGTAAAAAATCAAAATGTCACAACAATATTCTTCACATTTTGAATCTACCCTAAATTCCTTTTCTTCTAAGAGAGAGGCAGAGATAACCCCAAACCCAACTCGCAGACATTAGAGGTATGTTACTACAGTTGTCAAGCCGCATTAAAGACTTCATGGACCAATCCCAACCCAGCTAGGGGAGTTTTAACATGTGAGAAGAGTAGGGTAAGTTAAGATTATCTAGTTTATTTTGAAGATTTTTGAAGTTCTTGAAAGGTCTAGTTTATTTTGAGATTATTGAGAGTTGTGTTTTGATTGCTCGATTTTCTCCAGTTTATTCTTCATTGAATATTATTTTGATGAATATATTTGTTTTATTTTGTATGGTTCTTTGGAAGGCTGACTGGCTGAGGAAAGTGGCGGTTTCTTCATGTGGGTGGACCCTCCGATGTGTTCAAAAAGCAACAGTTGTCATCTCTAGTCTTTTGAGAAAGATTAAACGAAGAACAAGTTGCACAGAAGAACAAAGTGAAAAAATTTTGGATTGTGCTGTGTTTTTTGTGGGTGGTTATTGCATGGTTTTTTGTCATGAAAAGCTGAGGGATTTGATGAATATGATTTGATTTCATGGTTACTGTGTTATGCTTCTTAGAAGGATATCCTTGTTGGTTACTGTGTTGTGTTAATTAGAGAGGTTCTCCTTGTTGTTCACATTTAATGTGATGAACATTATGGTATTTTAGGTAGTTTATAGTGGTAAGTAATTGATGATATTGTCTATTGTAGTGCCAGAGTTTGGAGATTAATGTTAGTGGTGGTGTTGTATGAATTGTTTTGTTTATGTGAGATAATTTAGATAACATTTATATATGTTTTAGTTCGAGTATGACTTATGAACATAAAGGATGACGTGTTTTAGTTAAATCACCTGGTGCATGACTGCAATAGAATTTAAAGGGTAGAACAAGCTAATCTTTGTGAAATTTAAGATTGACAAAAGCTATTGCCATCTCCATGAAATGTAAACTTGGCACAAAAAAAAAAAAAGGAAAAAAAAAGCTATTACTATCTCTATGGAATTTAAAAAGTAACATAAGATGTGAATAAAAAAGTTATTATCATTTAAAGAACTTTTTAGTAAATGTTAATTGGCAATTGCAATGCCTAACACTTCAAAACATAACAAACAAAAAGGGTTTAAACAAGTTTCATAACTCCTTGCCCTTGCAATTACATTACATATTATTCTTGCTTATATGTACAAAATAAATCATTGCAATGTTTGAATTACACATGATCTTAAACAAAATGACAATCTGCATCCCTATTCTATCTTCTTTGAACTTGAAAGCGGCTCTTTTTTGTAGTACTCAGAAGTCAGTGATTTCTAGTTTGCCTACATCTTTTATGCCCTTGATCTTTCTTCGTCTTTTTCAAAGCTCATTCCCACTGCAATTAACTAAACAACAAGATTAAATTTATCATATTTTTTCTTTAACAACCATGTGAAACCAACAAATTTTACATGAATATACATCTTGTTTCGTGGTTGGCATAGATTCTTGCTCAATCAGAGCAGTCCCAATTCCATTTCAATCTGCAACTTAATAAGATATGTAACATTAAGAATAAATGCAATAGAAAAATGTTAGAACCAACAATTTTCAATATTGATACCTCATTTGTAGTCATGGGATTTCATGTTCTTGTACATTTAAAACAATATTCAAAGCACCATGTTCAGCCACTTGTTGCTAGAAAAAAAAATTATTGGCTTAGGGTATTAATGCAATAAATTTATTGATAATAATGTCTGATATAAATCAGATCTTTTGTTACCTCATTTGTGATCACTGTGTGTTCAAGTTCCTGGGTACTTAAAATAATGTCCAAGGCACTATGTTTACTTTCTTGTAGTTGAAATTAAAAAGCTTTTTAGGTTAGGAATTATTGCAATGAAAAAATGATACTAATGTCAGATATAGAGCATTACCAAAGCTATCTTGGTTACCTCATTTCCATTGAATTGTTCTATTAAAGCACTATGCCCAACTTCAGGTGCATTTTCTGCAAACTTCTTGGCATAAAGCAGCTCTTACCACCCACATTCCTCTCTTCATTGTTCTTGGGGAACCTAGGCATTGAAGTGAACAATTTAGGTTGATGTTTTACGAATATCACTTAGTTTTTTATTAATTCAAAAACTCAACAATCTTCTTGCCTTTGGACGTAATAATGTTATAGAATGAATGTATTCAAGAGTCACCTCCCTGTCAAATGTTTTGTAAATGTCCCATCCAAACCTATAAAGCACATGCATATACACTAGTGATAAGAAAATAAAGGTTTAATTAGACAATCTAAGATATATAACATAACTTGCCTCCTTGTTTCTTTTTGAAGATTATGAACCGTAAATCGAAGTAAGTCCAGTAATCATGCTTGGAGTAGCATTATCATCACCGAAATGACACAAGATCAACATACTCCAATGACCCCTAATACGCAAAGTAAACAGCTCAGGTATGAAAATCTCAATACTAAAATTTCAGGTACGAAAACAAATAAAAACAAAACTTTGCACAAGTTAATTATACCAAAGCACAATGGGAACGATTACATATCTCTTAGATAAAATATCTTTGTGTTTAATCCATTTCATCACGTTTTGTTGTTGGCTGTTCATGTACAAAAAGAAATACAAGGAATCTAACTACGCAATATCTTTTTTTTCTTTTTAGGGATGTCACTCCAAATTACTCTATATACCAAAATGCCAATACAGTTAAATATTGTAAAACCCATAGTTATTTTTCAAAAAAAAAATTTATAGAGATGGTTGACAATGAACTTACTTGACATATTTGTCAAAATCATTTGAATCAAGCATTTCAGGAGTCAATGCATCTTCACCTGGCCTTCTTCTAGTCTAAACCCGAGGGAAGCCCTTTGTTCTCATCTCGACAATCAATGAAGGAACGAGTTTTTACTGAAGTGCAATCGCGCACTATTTGAAATGGGTAATGTCAATTTAGGGTAAAAATCAAATTGGGTATTAAGATTAAAGATTGTTCAGGCATGACCTATTAGATGATATGAAAAAAAAAATTTTAAGTGCCAAAAATACCCCTATCTTTCTCCCTAAAAATAGGATAAAATATGTTTCTGATGAACATGACCAAACTTATAAAACAAAAACGTTTGATGACCAAAAAAGATAAAATAAAATAATATGGACCAAAGTTACGATAATGAAATTTGTGAATGACCAAACATGATAAAATAAAATGTTATGGACCAAATTTTAAAAATCAAAATAGTTCATGAACTAAAAATGTCAATAATTCCAAAAAGAAAAAAGAAAAAAAGAAAGTATTAATCCTCAGTTTGCTCGGCTGATCTGCGAAGGAGAACGTGTGGGACAGAATTTCTAGATTTGACCCAAGGAGGAGTATCAGACTTAGGCTGGACCTAAATCTAAATACAGGCTTGGAGTTACGGTCTGTATACTCTAGACAAATGGCCCATCATGACAATAATGGTGGAAGACCAGACTGAAGTCAATAAAATTTACTCTTTTGGGGGCTGAAAAAAATTTCTAACTAATCATGACCACAGGGGAATTGAAGAGCAATAATGGATACCAGATGGATTTGGTGGGCCAATATCGACAAACAAATGAGGACTGGTTCTAATTCTCCGTTAAAAATGGATTTGAAACTAATTTGACTCCAAAAACTACTACGAGGAAGGAAGGATTGTCCATATATATAAATATATACGGTTTGCGCCTTACTGTGCGTTCTAATTGTTACCGTAACGGAATTCTTGCTATAGTGCTCATGCAGCCAACCAAGCGAAGCAACAATTCCGTTACGGTATCGGTTGGAGCTCGTCTTAGCAAATCCGTATATATATATATATATATAACTCCAACTGTTACCGTAACGAAATTCTTGGTACAATGCTCATGCAGCTAACCAAGCGGAGCAAGAATTCCGTTACGGTAACGGTTGGAGCACTCATTAAGGAGCGCTCCGGAGCGTGCCTTAGCATATATATATATATATATATATATATATATATATATATAAGAATTCTATTATTTATACCTAT
>JAOXNR010000013.1:13874218-13885548 GCA_028571225.1 Parsonsia alboflavescens
AGGAGAATAAATGTTATGTTTTGATTTTTTATTTTAATTAAAAGTCAAAATGGGTATAGAATGAAAAATTAGTTTTATATATAAGTAATTGTGAAATGTTGTGAAGAATTGGATAAATAAGAAATTACTATTTTAATTTGGATGAAAATGAAAACGCCCCGAGTTTCAGAGATGGATTTAAATACAAATAATATCATTGGTTCTAGTGGCAGTCCCCAAAATGTTGGATATAAGTTTTTGCTTTTTTACATATTAGGAAGGATCATTCTTAATAAATTTTCACCCGTACGTTAAAGGGCGAAACAGTAATATTACAATAATAAATGATATTAGATGTAAAAATTTAATATTATATGAGAGAAAAGATTGTACTAAGGAAACAAGTGTAGTAATACTTTCTTTAAAATTTTGTATAAGTCAAAATAAGATATTCAATCTCAAAAGAAAAAAGTATTTTCTCCATCTAGAATTAAATGTCTACCATTCTATTTTGAGATGTCCTTTCCTTAAATTAATTAAAATTTTATTAAGAAATTGATATGATTGAATTTAAAGTCAATTAATTTTCTTAATTTGTATAAGTTGAAACAAGATATTCAATTATTTTGGGAGAAGAGAGCATTATGTATAAAGACAAACAAGTAGCGATTAGCGAATAATTTGTGGCGTCTAGACTTGGGGTCAAATGAGTTGGTCTACTCCCATGGAATTAATCAGTAATCACCTAGCAATAGCATCTGTGCCCCTGCGTGGGCCCTTTCTAAGCACCACCATTACCATTATGATCGACATGACGAAACAATTGAAAACACTTAAGAAATTGACTTGAGAATTTTATTTTATGTTATTTTCAGACCAATTTAGAAAACGATTCAAAATAGAAGAAAAAAATGAAAAGAATGTGGGTATTAATTATTTTTAAATTGAGCAAGTCTTCATTATCCTGGGAATTTAGTAGGCAAGCAAGAACTCTCTAATTCTTCCTTGTCAAATTAGTTTATGGTATATCTATAAATTATAGGGTATTTTTCAACAAATCTCAAATGAATGGATTCATAGGGGAATTCTTAATTCCTAAACAGATCAGATTTCTGGGACTAGGTCGGTCAGGAGCTATATTCCAATTCACCGGCTATTCTACCAATAAGGTTGTCGAAACTTGACCAAAGAGCAGCCGCGTCCATGTCAGCCAAGAATGGTGAACCGCATTACATATCCTTTAATGCAAGGCATCCATTTTTTTGGTGGATTCCGTGAGAGACAAGATAATGGTCAAGAAATGCTCAGAAAGAATTGAGTCAGATACTGCGGCCTGGCGGCCACTCCTGCTTATTTCTCTCCTGTGTGTTTCATAGAGTCTGCTGTTTAATGTTCATATGAAAATAGTACAAGGGAAAAAGGCGGCTTAAAGGAATATTAGTTTTTGCAACAACATTGTGAAACAGAGAAACCAGAAGCCATAGTTGCAGTAAATATCAGCATGTGGCAGTATATATGAATCAGTAGTAGCTTTACATGTCATTTACAGAGAAGCAGATAAAGGGCAGAAACAGATGGAATAAAAAGGGGGGAAGAAGGGGTATTACCGAAAAGTAAATTTGCCTATCTTAAATAAACAACACTATTGAATAATGGAAAATGGTGAGATCATCATGAAAAACCGTAAATTTACAGCCTTGATGGGCTAAAACAATATCTTCAATCCGGGCTAAATTTGCGTCAAGCAGGGCAGCTATGTGAATTTACAATGAGATTCAGCAGAAGAATACTCCAAAAGTAAGTCATCTAGGCTCCATGATACTCTCTGTCATCTGATTCCCTGATGATTGCGTATTTGAATCAGACTGAAAATACGGCGTGCCTGCACGATTCAGTGGACTCATTTCTGAACTGCAAGGATTGAGAAACGGTGGTTGGGTTGGCTCAGGGATCTCATTCTGGTTAGTCAGCATTTTCACTACTACTGACATGGAGGGGCGGGTTTCTGCCGAGGCCTGGACACAAAGAAGGCCTATTTGAAGTAGTCTAGTTGCTTCTTCTTCAGGAAACATGCCCTGCAGTATTGGATCAACTACTTCACAAAACTGTGATGTTCCATAGAGGTTCCATACCTGTAAAAACAAGATCAGAATTGCACAAAAGTTTAGTTATAATGTCAAATCATTAAGGCAGCCACAAAGTAAGTGTTCAAAGAATTACCTTTTGAAGGATAGAGAATGAGTTTTGGGAGGTAGAATTGTTTCTCTTTCCACTAATAAGTTCAATGACAAGAACTCCAAAACTGTAAACATCTGCTTTCTCAGTCAATTTTCCACGAACTACGTACTCTGGAGCCATGTATCCACTGCAAAATTAAGTCTGATCATTTGCAATTCATTCAAAGCTAGGACTTCCTATCACACAAAGGAGATTCATATCCTCAATCCATCAAGGTTAACCAGTACACAAACTAGACCAGTTGAGTGGTGTGTATGAAATCTTTCTTTACATTTGAACCTATCAGACCACACATATCAACCAAGTTCTGATGTTTAAATGTTTACTTGATATACTGACACAAAAGAGGACAATCTTTCTTCATTTTGAACAGTGATACTGTATGCATGAGGGAAATGAAGATTTTTTTGTGGACAAAAAGGGAGATGTTTTGAAAGAAGGGTGAAAGACAGAAAATTACACGAGAAATATGAACTTACAGTGTTCCTGCAACAGCAGTGCTGATGTGAGACTGATCTTCTGGAAATAGCCGAGCAAGACCAAAATCAGCAATTTTTGGTGTAAAATCCTCTTCCAAAAGGACATTACTGAGTTTTATGTCCCTATGAATGATCCTCACTCTGGATTCTTCATGAAGAAAAGCCAAACCTTCAGCTGTGCCTAGTATGATTTTGTATCTTTGTTGCCAATCTAGTGGTGGCACATTCTTCTTAACTAATTCAACAAAATACTCCTAATCAGAAAACTATAGGCTAGAAAAACTATAAAAGGAAAAGTATGCACTCAAGAGGAGTTTTGATCATTGAACTAGTTACCAAAGAGGTGGTCATGGAGGCTCTGATTTGGCACGTATTCATACACAAGGAGGCTTTCTGGCCCTGTAATGCTACAACCCAACAGCTTTACCAAGTTCTTGTGATCAATGCCGCTTATCAGGTTGACCTCGTTAAAGAAGTGATCCACCCATTGCCTAGTGGTGAAGAAAAGCCTCTTTATGGCAACAGAATGACCATTTGGCAAAATACCCTGTTGATGAAAACTAGTTAGTACCAGGATCTGCTGAATCAATTTACCTAGGGTAAAATCTCTACAAATTGTAGAGGAAACCTTGAAATGATATTTACTTTGTACACAGAACCAGATCCTCCTTGACCCAACTTATTTGAATTGTGGAAGTAATTTGTAGCTCTTTCAAGAGTTTCATATGAAAAGTTGAGCTTGGACTTGTTCACAGTCTGCAAGAGAGAACCTAGTTGCTTCCTCTCTGCATCATTAGACAGTTCGATTAAATTCCATATTACAGTCCGCTAGAAAAGTAAAGACAAGTAAATCTTCAGAAATTGGTACCTCTTCTCTGTTTTGCAACTCTCTTCTTCCCAAAGTAAAAAATTGTAGCTGCAATTAGCAGAACAGCAACAGCAGCAGAAGTTGAAGCCAGGATAACCGCCAAATGGTTAGATCTACCTAATGAAACATTGATGAATGTCGATTTCAAATTATTGTTCAACAAATCAGAATGGGATTCACTGAAATGCAGAAGAGGCAAATAGACATTCAGTTTGTTTTAGTAAGGTTCATTAATTTAACTCTTAAGTAACCTTCATCACATGAAGATTACAGTCAATAATTCCAAATAAAGAACCACCACAATCCAACCCCGCAGAGAATTAAAGAACCCACCTAAAAAGGAATTATAGATTTACTACTTGATCTTCAACTTACTAATTGTCTAGAAGAATTTGCCCCAAAACGTTAAAAGCATTACAGTAATATCTACATAATGCTGAGTGATGAAGAAAGAAAGGTCGAAATGTCACCTTCATTCACCATCCACAACTCATTCAACCAAAAAAGTGGTCTAATTTCACATCACAATCAACATCTTGTTCAGATTACCAAGACATATTAATTCAAGGAAAATTCATTTACTTTCTTCAATAATGAAAACAACAGAAAGGGAGCAGGCCGACTGACCTCCGTTTCCGGAAGATGAATCCGGCGAAGAATTGTTGTAGAACCTCTGTGTCGAATACCTTACATAGCAACCCGCATTTAGCACCCTACCTTCGTCCTTCGGAGGACAAGAACTAACATTTGCCACTGATTTATCCAAACAAGTCCTACAAGCAACCCCGGTAACCGACTCCCAACATTGAGCCAACCCATAAACAGTCAAATTCCCTCTCCTAACAGACCCTGTAAAAAACCCATCATTTTTAGGCGCTTCCACACTCATATTCCCCACCAGCTGCAGAACATTTTCTCTAAACAAGGTCTGATTCCCAACAAAATCATTTCTCCCACAAACAGTTTTATCCGCGGGACTCAAGCTTTCATTAAAGAACATATAATCATCGTACCTCAAATAACACCCATCATAGAACAGACGCCCACCGCGAGTCAGCCTCTGGAAAGGAAGACACCTTAAAATTTGAGTCTTGCATTGAGCAAAGCAAAGATTACAATCTGTTCTTGACAAATCTTTCATGCACTCACCTAAAGCATAAACCGTGTTATTACCGGTTCCGTTAATCACTTCTCCATAGCCTTGTCTGGATACAAGGGGTGTGATTGAATCCATGGCTTCCAGAAAAGTTGCTACATAGACTTGCCGATCAGATGTTACTGATGTTCGATTGGAGCAAACAAGGGCTGCTTCTGTAGCTCTTGGATCGCAAACCGACTTGTTTATACTCAAAGATAATAAAACCAACACCAACTGAATAACACAAGCCATTTTTGGCCCGCAAGATTTCTGTCCTTGAGGATACGCAAGTTGATGACGAGACTTAACCAGACAATTCATCTTTTGCCATGAAATCATTCTTTTAGAGAACCAGATAAACCATTTGCTCCCTATGCGTTCTGGGCTACGTTTGGAAAATTAAAGCCTGGTTTTTGCTCTTAAAACAATTTTTTTAGTAAGATCTATAATTATTTATTTTAGTTTAGTTAAATAGGAAATTGACGCAAATGCCCTTCAAGGAGGTATCTTTCTTCATGCATATCTTGAATCTTAATTTCAATCTAGAGTTTCAAATATTTTTGAATCGAATCAAAATTTATATAAAATTAACACTAAAATAAAAAGAACTATTTATTTACTTATGCACCTTCGGCAATATTGCAAGTCTCATCTCAAACTTACCATGTACATATTATATCCTTATCTTCTAATCATTGAGTTACAATTTTGGATGTATTGATTTATGATTTTTAATTTTTGAAATAAAAAGTTACATTTTTATATGGTGCTTCTATATAACAAAAGTATTATTTTAACATAAATGTTACAAAAGAGGAACAAAGTTCAAAATATAAAATGCATATATGTATTTAAATAGTCTAATACATGATTAATTCAATGTGAATATATTATGTCCTGTCACTCTATAACATTCTTTTATTTTAAAAATATAAGTTTATTTATATAATTTAATGTCAAATCTTACTATTTTAATGATAAATAATAACACTTGATCTTGAGTTGAAAACATAATGAATATAGATGAAATACCACAATTGATTTTCAAGATTAGGGAAAAGGTGAGTCCAAAATTTCTTTTATAATATATAAATATATATATATGTGTATATTTATTTATTTATTTATATATATATATTTATACACACACATAAATATTTATGTGTACTATGTAGCACATAAATTCATGTGTTATTAACGGAAAAAAGTAATGGCAATTTTTTACGAAGTCAATTTTTTTCAATTCGTATATATCACCGTACCTCGACTTTCTCTTTACCAATTGAAAAAACCAGCGTCATAGAAGATTGCCACTACTTTTTCCGTCAATAACACAGAGAAGTATTTCTATATATATATTTCTTTTCACTAATGTGCTAGTAACATTTGTTATTTAATTATCCAAATAATTTAATTACTATTTTTTAGTAAAATAATCAGATAATAACCAATATCAATTGAAGAAAAATTTTATTTTGTGTTTTAGAAATGAAAAATAAACTTACTTTTATGATTTATAATATATGTCACTTTGAATTTTTAAATTTATTTCATAATTCGTTTTACAAAATTTACTAAGTATTAATAACTCTACGGAATGCAGTATGGACTCTGGCACCACCAAACGTAAATGTAATTATTAACTACTCCCTCTTTTCCCTAAATATTTTCTTGAACCGGAAAAAAAAAATCTTATATTTCATTTTGAATCATTCAAAATTGAATGTCTTGTTTCCTAAATTTGTAACAATTTTATTAAAAAAATTGATGATAAACTGAGTTAAAGAACTAAGTCAATTTTTTTTATTAAAACCGTTTGCAAATTAAATTAGAACTTTCAATTCTAGACGGAGGGAGTAAATCATTCTAACTAATTCTAATAATTAATTATAAATCATTATTGTTAGTTAGTTAAGTATTTGAAAATGTTTTTTAATACTACTTTTGTCATTTTATTTTCTCTATATGTGATTATTAGTTTGATTATTATCGTATAAAATAATATTATCTTAATTTTTTTAAAAAAATAACGATTAATGTTTTATATTTAGTGGTCGTGCAAAATAAACCATATTCATTGTTGTAGAAAGGTTTCAATATTTGCTTTTCTATTTTATGATGAAACAGTAAATATTCCCTCTATCCGGAAATCAAAAAATTGAAATCATTAAGTTTAAAATAGATTAAGTTAATAAATTTTCTTACAATATGCACAATTCAAATTGATATATTCAATTTTGGACCGGGGAAGTAATTACTTTTACAATGTCCATGAAATAAAGTTGGACTTGTTATTGTTTATTAATGTGAACTTGAAATGTATGATCATTATAATAAAACCGCGTAATATTGTACATTTGCACTTATTTAAATACATTAAGAAAAATTAACTCCCATCTTGACTAATCTACCTTATTTTAATTGATCTCCCACATGCTAAAACCTAACGATAGGGGGGTAAAGTCATTTAGATATTTGCCCTTTTCTTCCTTTAAAAGTCTATATAAATATATATATATATATATATATATTTTATATATTGACGAATTTAAGTATAAGGTCATAAAATTTTGAAATATTACCATATTTATAACATTAATTTGAATTTTGACCCTACAAAACTTTAAAAAATTACTCTTAAATTTAATCTAATTTCCCCAATAAAAAAATATTATGGAATTCAGTCACAATAGCATACATTTTATTTTATTTTATTTTTTTATTTTAGGGATATTCGGACCAGATTTCACATGTCTCGACATTCCGTTTGTCCAATAGGATGTTGGTGGGATTTAAACTATAAATCTACTGTCTAAACGCTTGCCACTCCATCTATTGGATTGTCCAAAGGGACACAATAGCATACATTATATATATGAAATTATTATTTTTATTATAGTACTGAATGACTCCCGCACAAAGTTTATGACAAAAGTTACCATTTCTCCTTTATTAATATTCTGGATCTCTATTATGATTGTAAATATATACTTTGTTCTAGCAAAAAAATTCTATAAGGTAATTGTGATGTCTTTATAACTTGCCTTAACTGATTTAATTTTTCAATTAAAAATTCTTAAAACTGAATTTTTTGTGATGGAGCTTAGAAACGATCTTCGGGTCTCCCCAAATCATGATGGTACTTGTAATCACAAATAGAAATAAATTAGATCATCGGAGTGAGTTGTCGTCATGAGGATAAGTCCAATGTCTAAGTCACTATTCAACGAGAGTAAAATTGAATGAAATCCCCCTGATATTCCATTTGCGATAAGATATGTATATCAAATAAGAAGTTACCATTTAGGTTTAGTTACCTCATTGGAGTTGATCTCTATTACTTTAAAGTAGACATTCATGATAATTGTTAGATCATATCCCGTCAATTGCCCCTGGAATCATGAAGTTTCCATAACCGAAGACATCTTACCATGCATGTCTTTGGTGTTTGAGCTACAAGCTCACTACTGACTTATAAATCATCTTCACAACCTTCCAGAAAGTTTCGAAGGTCGCGACGAGTAATTTAAGTCTTATCATGTGTATCAAGTGTCATAGAAGATTAATCGTGGCATGAAAGATTTATGAAAGTTCATTGGTTCAAAGGTTGGAGTCCAATGATATCTTTTTCAAGCTTTTTATAGGTTGATGACCTAGGAGGTCAACAACTTAAGTGATCACTGACCCACCTTTAAAGGTGTTGGATCGAATCTCTTTTATTCGGGTTGGAGTTTGAGTTTATTTGACTTGGGTTTATTTGCGGCATACCCGTTTTACCCATCAATAATAGTTATAATCTTATTGGTTATTTAAACATGTAATTTAATAATAATACTATATATACACACACACAAGAAGTGTTATATTTGAATTCAATGAAATTACTTTATTATCCCTATTATTTACATGGAGTAATCTCCAAAAACATCATTTTTTTTTAAAAAAATCAATAGGTATTTTATACTTCATGTGAAATGTAATTTTTTGATAGAAAAAAAGAATACTAATTATTAATAGTAGGGGAATAGTTTGCTCATGATTAAATTAACTTACTTTTAAGTTATGGTTGCAATTTTTATAATAACGAACGTTTAAATTTGAGGTGATTAGTCAAGTACAGGGTTTGAATTTTCATTATATGTTTTATGTACTATTTCCTATTATAAAAATAAAATATTAATAAAAAACTTATTCATAATCTTTAATTATTATCTATTAATATATTTTATAGTAAAATTTTAAAAAATAAAATAAATCTTAGAAATTTCATTTTTTGGGAATATAGGTTAAAATTGGGAGTGATGCGTAATTTTTGTAACAGATGTCTTGAACCTTGGGTCAGATGCTGTCAGCTCAATTTTAGATTCGGAACTACGTGTGGACCCACCAGGGTGAAGTCAAAAAGATCGCTTGCGAAACTTGGCGACTCCTTTCTTTCCAGTTTCCGAAACGAATAAATGAATACCATGAAAAGTCGCGGTTGGAAACACTGGAAGCCATGTGTTCACTGTTCAGGAGGAGGCGATATCCAGAAGAAACAAGCTTACTCCTTCAAATGGAAATGGTCCCAATTTGTACATAATCTCACATTTCTCAAAAAATAATGTTTTATTTGAAAATATCTTTCTTCATCAACAAAAAAAAAAAAAAAAGAACAAAATAGAAAAGTGTATTATTCTTTTCTCATATGAAGATTAATTTAGATCTAATTAGTATGGTAAGATCGGTTAGAAAATATACCTCAATCTTTATTTGTCTAATAAGTGAAAAATTCACAGGTGGTAGTATCTTGAATTGCTTTGCTTCTAAAAAGGTTTTTTTTTTTTTTTTTTAAGATGTGTCTGCATCAATTGGAATTGAAACTTGATACTTATAGTATGCATTCGTAATATCATCTATTGGGATGTCTCAAAAAGAGTTTGAAAAACAAAATTGGCTCCTCTTTGCACCCTAAATAACGATGCCTTGAGCTTCTAAACTTGTCAAGGAAAAATCTGCCTGATTAAAGTAAGGTGAATGAATCTTCAGGCAAGAGTCATATGCCTTTTCCTCAGGCTATTTGGCATGGGTATTTCGTTTGACGGAGGCCCAGGTTTTGGCCGATATTGGGCTCACATTACTAGTGCCCGGTCCCCGGCCTGAAAAAAGTGAGGTCCTCTTGGCCAATGGATATTTTTATTTTCCATGCCACTATACATTTTATCTATGTTACTCATTTCAAGAGTAGCTGACAATTGAAATAGTAGTTAGTATAGAATGAAGGGTTTTTAACTTATTTGGTTCCATAAATTTGGATAAAAAAATAGTTTGGTTTCTTAAATATTTTTTCAGTTACTCATATAGCGGAATCGATCATGTACATTGCATCTGAGAGATGAAATCGTCATTTCACCGTAAAACAAAATCATTTTAAAGTTAGGATTAAAAAAAAAAAAAATTAAGGTCTTCTTCTCCAACGACTTGCTTTCTGTTTTCTTCCGACAGAAAATACTCAAACGGCTCGAGGCCCAACAGAGTTGCTGGCTCTGGTTACTGGAAAGCCATGGGAACTGACAAGGTGATCAGCACCGAAGGGCGCAAAGTTGGAATCAAAAAGGCTCTCGTCTTTTATGTAGGCAAAGCACCTAAAGGAACCAAGACCAACTGGATCATGCACGAGTACAGACTCTCCGAACCCTTGAGGAAAAATGGAAGCGCAAAGGTTATTTTTTATTTCTCAATTTATAACAAAATTTTTTATAACAAAATTTATAACAAAATATGCATTGTTCTCTTTAAGGATTGAGAAGAGAATTACACGAGGAGATTTTTTTTTTCGGTTTTAATTTTTGGAAATTTTACAGTTTTAAGGATTGGGTGCTGTGTCGAATTTACAAGAATTCACGTGGTGCAGCGAAACAGCCGTCGGGAGAAAACTGCAAGGAAGTTGTCGGAGAATAAGACTGAATTTTTATTTTTTAAACTCAGTTTTAAAACGATTGTTTCATTGTGGAATAATGATTTTACCTCTTAAGTGCAATGCACGTGACTAGCTCTATCACATAATTGGTCGGAAATTAATAATTGGGACCATTCCAAATATCCATAAAAATATAAAAGATAGTTGTGATTAAAAAAAACTTTAAATGATTAAACTGTTTTTTAATTCAAATTTGTGGAATTAAATCGATTAAAAACTTGAATTAAGGATTTGACGTAACATGTGTCCCCTAATGTTGCCATTAATTCATCCACTTGGTCTTTTCCCATTCTGAGCCTTGGGCTTTGTTCAGGCCTAGCTCAGATATTGGACTCCCTGAACATCTGGGCCCGTTCTGTTTGTATTCAGTCAATGGGGTCTTTGTCCCATCACTTAATACTTGAAGAACTTTAATCAAAGGGCTACACGTCTTAAATCCTATTGGCATTCTTGAATTGGATCAATGCTCTACAGTCTGCTTACCATTCCTCCATCTCTCACGGGGATGGAAGTCAATGAGAGTTTTTATCATTAATTCATCCACTTGGTCTTTTCTCATTCTGAGCCTTGGGCTTTGTTGAGGCCCAGCTAGGATATTGGACTCCCTGAACATCTGGGCCCGTTCTGTTTGTATTCAGTCAATGGGGTCTTTGTCCCATCACTTAATAC
>JAOXNR010000013.1:13890019-13940691 GCA_028571225.1 Parsonsia alboflavescens
GTGCGCTCCGGCCGTTACCGTAACAGAAATTTGCTACCAACTTGTTTGGTTGCATGTGTACTGTAGCAAATTTCCGTTACGGTAACGGTCGGAACGCGCATTAAAGCGCGCTCCGGAGCGCACCTTAGCAAAACCGTATATATATATATATATATATTTGTATATATGTATGGTTGCTTATGGCTTTGCTAGTTTCAAGTAGCTTTTGAACGAGATAATCAAATCCTTGATTTTTATGAATGTGGCTGAAATTCCTTTCATAGTTTATAATTAACTAGAACTTTTAGACCAGAAATAAGATTATTTGTATCGGAATAAGATTTGATCAATTATTTGTATTAGAATAAGATTGTTTTCAAGAGATTTTTTAGTATATAACTGGAACTTAAACTATAAATAAGATTCTTTATATCATAATAAAAATATTTTAAGAGAATTTCATAGCATATAACTAGAACTTAAATTATAAATAACATTATTTTTTTTGAATCGGAATACGATTTTTCAAGATTTTCTGAGTCGGATGCTACAATAAATTAAATCATAATTCATAAGAAAATTCAAATAAAAATGATATAAAATTTATAGATTAATTATTGAATTTGTATAATTCTCAACCAGATAACAATATAAAAGAATATATAAATATATATATATATATATAATATATATATATATATATTTATATAATGTATACTTAGTACTCAAAGATTATTTATTTTAAATATTTTTAGTTAATATAGATAACATATTTTTAATGAAGCCATGAATAAGGATCAAATTCAATAATATGTGTCATGGTTATTTTTTGAGTAATTAAATAGACTTATAATTTGTATATAATAATATTCTTACATTAAAAGGCTGTAAGTGTCATGGTGTCTCTAAATCAAACTGTGTATATAAATAAATAAATATATAATCGGATTTGCTAAGGTAAAATAAATAAATAAATAAATAAATAAATAAATATATATATAAATAATCGGATTTGCTAAGATGCGCTCCAACCGTTACCGTAACGGAATTCTTGCTCCGCTTAGTTGGCTGCATGAGTGCTGTAGCAACAATTTCGTTACGGTAACTGTTGGAGCACGCATGTTTATATATATATATTTATGGCTTTGCTAGTTTCAAGTAGCTTTTGATGGATATAATGAAATCCTTGATTTTTATGAATGTGGCTGAAATTCCTCTCATAGTTTATAATTAACTAGAACTTTTAGACAGAAATAAGATTATTTGTATCAGAATAAGATTTGATCAATTATTTGTATCAGAATAAGATTGTTTTCAAAAGATTTCGCAGTATATAACTGGAACTTAAACTACAAATAAGAATCTTTGTATTAGAATAAAATTTTTTGAAAGAGAATTTCATAGTATATAACTAGAACTCAAACTATAAATAACATTATTTTATTTGTATCAGAATAAGATTTTTCGAGATTTTCTGAGTCGGATGCTACAATAAATTGAATCATAATTCATAAGAAAATCCAAATAAAAACTGATATAAAATTTATAGATTAATTATTGAATTTGTATAATTTTCAACTAGATAATAATATAAAATAATTAATAAAATTGACGAAGGAAAATGCTTTATTTTATGTTGACATAAAATATTTTATTTTACGAAAGATCAGACTGAAAAGGAAAAATATATATATATAACAAATGTAAGAATTAAAAATTAATACTATAAAATATCAATAATCCCACGTTTGTAACTTTTTTTTTTCTGAAAATATATATGATAAAGAAAACAGGGTTTCCCAATACTCGTGCTACTATTAGTCAACAAATTTAACCTTTATTACTAAATCAAAATAATACCCATATGTAATATTTTATATACTCAAATTAATAAAATCATGTCCTAATAAGATTAGGAATGATAAAGATGGAAGGGTTTAACTCCTATAAATAGGTGTTATTGGCTATCAATATAGTTTGAAATTATACTGAACTTCAAAATTATTAGATTAATTAAAAATCAGATTCATTTTATTTATTTATTTATTTATTAAAAAAAGGTTAGGATAATTTTTTGTATTTCAAATTAATGAAATCAATTTTTGACCATTAGGGATATTAACAGAATTAATCCTTAATCCACATTGTACGTGTCCTTCCCCAACCTGCAACTCTCTTTCTATATATAATTCTATCCTTGCCCTACATTTGTACTTTGCTTCAAAATTAACTCCTTTTCAAACTCTCTCTATCTTCTTCTTTGTCCTCAATTATGAAGATGAGGAATATCAGAAATAGAACTTGTTCTGCCAATTTCCTCATTCTTCTTTTCCTATTTACGTTTCTTTTTTTGTATTCAATTCAAACAGTTGAGGCAAGGAAAAAATCTCATCATCACAAAGACAAGAAGAAGAAGAAGCATCATCCACCACCAACCCCTCCAAGTTACTCATCCCCACCCCCACCCCCACCCCCACCCCCTATCCCTGGTACTAACGTGTCCGGTACCATTTTTAGTATCTCATCCTATGGAGCCAAGGGTGACGGAGTTTCAGATGATTCCGATGCATTTTTAGCTGCATGGAAAGCAGCATGCAACGTCCCTGGAGCTACTTTGTTGATTCCTTCTGGGTTCAGGTTTCTTATTAATCCATTAAATATTGAAGGGCCATGCAAGCCTAACCTAATTCTTCAGGTATATGTAATATTTTAATTAAATTAATTAATTAAACTCTTTTAATCTTTTTATATTTACCCTTTTTTTTAATGTAAATTTATGAATTTCAGTTAGACGGGACCCTGTTAGCTCCACCTAGAGAAGGGTCGTCCTGGAAAGAAAAGGCTTGGGAATGGCTAAATTTCGAAGATTTAGAGAGCTTTACAATTCAAGGAACTGGCACCATTGATGGCAATGGGTCCGGGTGGTGGAAATCCAAGACCGACCCAAAAATTAAACCAGCTGTAAGATTTTATTTTTATTTTTATTTTTCATATTTAATTCCAAAATTAGATTAATTTGTGTTTCTTTAATTCTTTTTAATTAACAGGCTGTGAAATTCGATTCTTGCAATAACGTGTCAATTCTTAACATAGCAATCGTAAACAGTCCAAAATTCCACTTGAAGTTTGACATGTCCCGAGTGGTGAAAGTTGATAACGTTACGATTTCTTCACCGCAAACCAGCCCTAACACTGACGGCATCCACATCCAGGACACCCAGCAAGTTGTAATCCAGAACTCTAACATTGCCTGCGGTAGGGTTTTATCTTTAATTCTGACCCCTTTATTTATTTTATCCAGATGCCCTCGAAAAGGGTTTAAATTTCAGGGTTTTTTTTTTCCTTTCAAATTTCCAATTTTTATTAGGTGATGATTGTGTGTCAATACAATCTGGTTCTGACAACGTTGTGGTCCGTGACATACACTGTGGGCCTGGCCATGGAATCAGGTAATTATAATAGATTTTTTTAAAAAATGTTTTTATATAATAAAAAGTGATGAGAAAAAATGGCTTTCACTGACTGTAATTTTCTTGTAAATTACAGCATTGGTGGTTTAGGGAAAGATAAAAGTATTGCTTGTGTTACCAATATTTTTGTGAAAAACATTACCATGAACAATACATCAAACGGTGCCCGGATCAAGACATGGCAGGTTTGGTTTCGGACGATCTCATGATTTTCATGTTCTCCCCCCAACTATTTATAAGTGATCACTTAATTATTGTTAGTTTATTAGGTATTTTATTTTCTCTTTTTCCTTAATCATAGTGTATAGCTTAATTAGAATCTAATATATATATATTTAAAAAATATTATTTTAATTTTGATATAATGAATATCAATTCAAGAATACTAGCTCTAATTAATTTGATATTTTGCAGGGCGGCCGAGGAATTGTACGGAATGTGATATTCTCCGACATTCAAATGACTGATGTTAAGGTTCCTGTAATGGTTGATCAGTACTATTGTGATAAGGAAAAATGCACGAATCAGACGGATGCAGTGGTAATAAGTGACCTCCAGATTGGTCAAGTTTCTGGGACTTATACTTCCAAACCATATCACATAGCTTGCAGTGATTCTTTTCCATGTACCAATTTGAACCTGATGTCTATTCAATTACAACCTTCGACCTTGTCGAGTAAAATTAAGGATGGAGATTGCTTCAACTCTCATGGGTTTGCAGGAGAACCCCTTTTCCCACCAAGCCTAAGTTCTTGCTTTGCAACAAAGGGAAATTCCAGTTCTCAGTCACCTCAAGATGTCTGCCCATTCATACAGGCGACCTTTCATGGCTAGACTTTTTTTTTTTTTTTTCTTTCATGCTTTCTCTCTCTCTCTATGTGACAAGAATGGTTGTCTCTCTCCCGGGAAAAATGAATCTTTAAATATTCATTTCCCTTATTTTCCTATGTAGTTATTTAATTAAAGTAAGAACCATATAGTAAACGGTTCGAATTCTTGCAAAAATAGTCTATGAATTTTAAATTTAACCCCTTTTATGTGATAGAAATTTATCATGTACGAATAATAGTTTTTAAAGAAAGTGGTAATTTGTACTAGAATTGTTTTCAAATGATTTGTTCACTTGAAAGTCCACTGGAGGCCAATCCAGATCCTGGCCCAAGTGTCATATTCATCTATTAATTAGAATAATCCTAAATTCCTTAACTAAATTCTGGTCTCTCTTACAGATCAATTGTCCTCATCGATTTGGCCCATTCTCGTATCAGGACCCACTAAAGCAGAAAGAAGAATTGAAAAGAACAAGAACTTTAAATTTTGCATGTTTTATGGCATTTTTTTGTCAAATAATCTTGATTAATATAGTTTAAGGTACATACTTAATATAGAGAACTTTACATATTAAACATTTTGCTGTTTAAACCAGCAATTCTTGAAATGTTCGGCTGAAATTATTATACGTATGTATTTGGAGTCCCATTAATGGGAGTAGGGGCAGATCCCACCCTTTCACCTCTTTCACTTCTGCTGTTATCTGCAAATTTCATGCTTGCTTGGTGAAAGCCCTGTTCTTTCTCAGCGGAATTCCACTCTGAAGT
This sequence comes from Parsonsia alboflavescens, assembly GCA_028571225.1. NCBI lineage: Eukaryota > Viridiplantae > Streptophyta > Magnoliopsida > Gentianales > Apocynaceae > Parsonsia > Parsonsia alboflavescens. The sequence continues at coordinate 13,895,067 of JAOXNR010000013.1, forward strand.
ATAGTAGTCTTCTTCTGAGATGCCTTTAGATGATGGTCCGCAAAACATTCCTCCCCATTGAGGGAAGTATATCAGCAAAATAGGAAGTGAGCAGCATATAATCATCACTCCCATCAGAGTTATCCCTGTTTCTGTTGAGTATCTTGATCCTCGGAAGAAAATCAATTGAGTAATAACGGCCCCAACATTTCCACCAGCTCCCGTCATCCCGGAGATTATTCCTAGTGACCTGATACACAATTATGATCAAATGGAAATTGGGATCTTACAATTCTAACTAAAAGGAAAATCATGCGAGCCAAATCAAGAATCAGAACTTACAGAGAGAGATGCACACCATCTGCTTGTAATTTTGAAGCACATAGAGAATACTGTTTGTGGGAAGATGAAAGCATACCTTCTTGAGACGAATGGAACAACTCCAAACGTAAGACCACAAGCTGCTTGAACAAAAACAGAGAACACAATCATCACGGCAACGGATGCGCTCAAAGATCCAACCTTTCCGAGGAGGATGCAAAGAAGCCCTCCCATGGTCTGCACAACCCAGAGTGCCCAGATCCTGCCTCTCATTCCAAACTTTTTTGCCATGATATCAGACAAGATTCCTCCACCAGGCCTGGAGAATATATTTGCTAATCCAAAACTGGCTGCAATTATTCCAGCCGTGTGAAGATTCACATTGAACCTGTCATAGAAATATTGTGCAATTATGTTGTCCACGGCAAGTTCAACTCCAAAGCAGTAGCCATAAGTCAGTGCCAGAATCCATCCCCTGTAATTGGTGACTGCATGATAAAAAACCTGTGCAAAACTGTCTTTATGCTTTTCTCCTGATTTATGAAGGTTTTTATAGTTTCCATCAGGCAAATCTTGTCCCAAGAAGAAAATAGCAAATGCTGATAAAGTTTGGAAGAAGGCAGGGATGAAAAATGCTATTCTCCAGGCAGTGAATTTGGTTGCACCAATATCCCTAATGAGGGAAAACACAAGGGGCATGATGAGTTGTGTGGCTCCACCTCCAAGATTGCCCCAGCCTCCTGCAAGACCATTTGCTGTTCCGACAACCTTAGCATTGAACATGGAACTCATCCAGAACTGGGTTGACACAAAAGTTGCAATAGAGAAACCAGTGAAAAAACGAACCAGGAGGAAAGAAACAGCAGAATTAGCCATGGAACTGCAGTAAACTGCCGGTGCAGTCAGGAGAATCAGAGAAGCCGAGGCCAGCCTTGGACCAAACAAGTCACAAGCTGTACCCATGGCAACTCTGGCGAAGACTGCCCCTGAAACTGCAGCTATTCCGGCATTCCCGATGTCGGTGGAGGTCAGGTTGAGATTGTCACGGATGATTGGCAGAAGGGGTGGCGCTGCAAAAGTAGAGACAAAACAAGCAAAGAAAGAAATCCAAGACAAATGAAATGCCCGCATGTGAGGTGCTGCCACCGAGTATACTCGAAATTCAATGGCCTTATGCTCAGAATCCACTAGAAGAGCAAATTTTTTAGGATAAGAATCCATAGAAGTATGCTCCACCTCCATGTTTGTGAAATTTCCTAGGTTGAAGAAACCAAGATCCGAGCAGGAAAAATGGAGAATAGCAGTTATTTTACCTCCGAAGTTTCTCCCACTTGTATAATCTATTTGCAGTAAAACTTACTACTAAAACATGGTTTCCCTCTCCCTGTGGAAACTTCCCAATTATCTTCCCCGGGTTTATATAATGCTAAAACTTGAAGTATGTAACGTGTGGTAATAAATATGCTGATATCTAACCTCCTTTTCCATCCCGACAACATTTCGTTGCTTTTATAAGTAAAATAAGTCTTATTTGCTTATGATAAAATAGTTTTGGATTTTTTTTTGTTTCGTATTTATATCAATTTTACAAAATTTTATAAGTATTTATTATTATTTTTTAATTATTACCCTTTATATTTCTTTCTTATTCCAATTTTTAAATGAAATGACTAAATTATTTTTTTATCCAAACATTAAAAAATTTTAAAAAATTTGAATAATCTATGTTACGAAGGATGGAGCAAATGGAGCTATATAAAAAAAAGTTAAATCTTTTGGTCAAAGGAACAACTTGAAGGATATATTTGTCATTTCGATTGTAGGGCCAAACTGAAATTGAAAATTCCAGGAAGGAATAAACTCACTACCAAGTCAAAGAATGCAGCAGATCCCAGCACCTTCATTAGGATTCCCTGTGAACCCTTCAGATTCCAAAGTCAATGCATGAGGGAGCAAGATGGGCCCTAAGCCGTATCCGTAGTACGTCTTTTTTCCTCCCCCGGTATCACTCTTTAGTTTCGGAACAGTGAATCGAACGCCAAACTTGAATTGAACCCTAAACCAAAATGACTATTTAGGACTTCCCTTCGCAACTTTACAGTGAGACTCGGCGATCCTGTTCTTCTTTGGTCCCTCTCTTTCCCTTTCTTAACCTCAAAAGGCCAAGGGTTGACCACACAAGCTTCCGATTCGCAGAGAATTTAAACACAAAAAATGTAGCAAAGTCTACGGTGAAATCTTGAATTATACTCTTCTTTCAAATTTGGTAAAATCATCCAGACATGCTTAAACTTTTCAAAAATTTAATTTTAGCTTTTCAACTTTAAATCATCTAGATTTAACCATCTAACAATAAAAACATATAAAAAAGAAGTCTTCCATTCATTTTGAATATTAAATCCTCATGGAAGCAAGATTTTATAGGAGTATTTTTGAACCTTCACTTAGGAAAAGCGAAATGTGTAACCTCTTTGTCATTCAACCTTCTTGTCTATCATTGCAACTACCTCCAGCCGGTAGCGACATCACCGATCGTAGCTCCATACTTTTTCTCCGACAGCCCAATCTGTCTATTACCATCCCCTCCACCCCAAAACAACAACCTACCGAATATGTATAGATCTAATCTAACCTCACTGCCATCTAGCATTGTTGCCCACCATTCTCTTTCTTCTTCTTTCCCAACTCATTTTTATATTGCTGCCGCCTAAAGCTTTCGATTTCCAGATCTCCCTCTCGCTTGCCTTCGGTACTTTATCTTTCAGGGAAACTCCTGAAGTTACATCTTTCAATATTCACCATCCCAAAAGGTAAGTTGAACGCCACGTCATCCCTTGCTTAAGAGGAATAATGGCCAGAAAAGGGGATAAGTGTGGAACAAATCTACCATCCGTAATTGAATACGAGAGGTTGGTGCCAACACCCTACCCATGTATGATACTGGTGTAATTATTGATTAAAATGTGGATTTATTCACTTTTCTTCCCTAGTTGATACGACAATGAAAGGATGGTTACCCTGATTTTGTGAGGAAAAAATAGATGGGTGAGCACGAAATTGAAGAAGATGAAAGGTTCCAAAATATCCTAGTAAAATCGTCCTTTCTTTGCGATTGAATTTCCAAAATAGATGGAATGGCTCCTATTTGTACATTTTAATAATTGTACGGCTAAACTCAAACAATTTAAAGTTGGATTACTAAAATCAAAATTTTGAAAGTTCAAGATCACCTAAAACTTTTTACCCTTCAAACTTACTAAAAGAAAGAGGATGAGCAATCAACCACTTATTTCGAAGAAAATAATTTTGTCCGATTACTTTTGTCATTTCTTCCATGTTGAGAATATCATTTAGCTAATAGTCACATTAATTCCATTTCATATATAAAATACTTTCTCTAATTTAAAATTCTTATTAATTTAATATAAAAATTAAATATTTAATTCTAAAAATTTTAGAACTGATTTTGTTGTATAAACTATAGGGTATCTGCAACATTTCTTACATAAGGGTAGATTGGTCAGTTAACAAAACCATAGATGTGCCCCTCAATTGGTATTTTTTTATGGTTGGAGGTTGAGCACTGTTCAACAGAATTCAAACTAGAAACTTTTAGCAACTGATAACAAATAGGACAAACCTCACTTAGTCATGTGCCCCTAGATTGTTTGAATTCGAGGATGTGAAAATGGGACCCAGTTTAAGAATCTTTTGCAGCGCACTAATCAAAATTTGATACCGTTGAAATGGATGCCAAGTACTGTGGGGATTCTGAAGAATTATTTAAAATTTATTGTAGAGTAAAATATCTCTAGCCAATAGGTGCTTTAGCTTCCTTTTCCATTAATTTGATAAGAAAGTAAAATAAAATACTCCCTTCTTCCTGCATTGAATATCCCTATTTGATTTACATGTTAACTTAATTCATTAACATATCACATTATTAATTTCTTTAACAAAATTTTTACTTGTTTTTGAATCGAGACATTCAATTTCAAATGATTGTAAATAAAATATGAGATATTTATTTCTGAAGGGAGAAAGTAAAATATATTTGCCAAACTTCTTCGTCAACTGCCAGCTACATGGCTTCTTTCGTAGACTAAGACAATTTTTTTGTTATGGTATTGAAGTTACTATCAGAAATGATGCGTATGCTGTACCACACTTCCAGGCTATTGGCGGAGGGTTCGAATCGGCCACTTTCGTTCACATATATATTTTATTTTTTTTAACAAATAGATCTTTAATAATTTAGTTATGGTTGTCACACAATTGGAACCTGAACCCAAGTTCACATGTATTGAAATGTTTAAATTTAACCCGCTTAAGCTTTTGGTATAAGAGGAGAGGAACGGTATTTGACTCCTATTTCCACTCATTCATCTTGTTAGCATCTCATGTACTTTTTCTTGAAAATTTATAATAGGTCCAAATGATCTTGAAGTGAGATTAGAGTCTCAACAACATCGTCAAAATCTTAGATCCAATGTATAATCTGTTACGTCAAATTGGATATTTTAAGTTGACAATAGATATATATATTTGGATCCATGATTCTCACTTAGAATTATCATAATAATTTGTTTCAAAAAATTATTATGAAAAATCTTTAAAAGTAGGGGTTTAATTAAAATCTAATTTAATTAAAGCATCTGAACAAACTCTAATCATCTATTTTGGAAGATCCGGAAAAAAACTGTACTCTTTCTTCTTTAGGGTTAGACGAAAAATTAGGGAGAGAAAACACGTGTCTTCTTTAACGACAACCAATTGTATGCATTAAGGGGTGGTTCATTAAAGTCTGACCATTCCTTTACCAGCTTCATTTTTTCTTCATGTTAATAATAAATGGAGTGTTTTCACAGTAAGATTACCAGATTGCCCCTGTTGATATCAATGAATTACGAACAAACGGACTTCTGAATAAAGCCAAGAAGTTCAGTAGTGGAACAAAAGGAGGCCGTAGAATGTGGGACGACGACGGCTCTACTGAAGCAGAAGAATGCTAATGATTCTTAGCCACCGGAACCAATTAAGTGGACGGAGAGGCCAGCACTTTGGGAGATCAAGTAATTTATTAAAAAAAATTATTTACAAAAAAGGAAGATGAAGATTCATCTTGGAAGGAAATTTTTCCATAGGTAATGGGATGATAATAATATATAAAAAAAAAACAAAAAGAAACTATTGGGAGTAATTATATACTGTTTTTTAAATTTTTTTATGAGAATTTAATAATTTTTCAAGAAAGTCACGACAGCTAACAACAACCCACACTTGGACTTTGAGCAGGATTTAAATATTTAATTGATTGGTGCCTTAGAATTTTCTGCCATTTGACTGTAAGAAATGAAAGATGATGAGTTCCTACAGGTATGGAACTGAACTTATTATTTCTTCCTGAATCTCATCGCACTTCATGAATTCTCAAAGACGACATAATTTTGGGTTGTGGAGACTTCATTTTTTTATTTTTTTTGGAGTGGAGACTTTTGTAACTGAAAGTGTTGGAATTTGATGCCAAAGCAGAGTTATTTTTCAATTTTCAAGTCTCTTGATTTTTTATTTTTTTTTTGTTACAGATATAGTTTACAAATTAAGCCTAATTAAAATATAAATTAAAGTTTAAATTGTATCTAAAAGTATGACCGAGTGGTTCGAATGGAGGGAGAAATAATAATAATAATAGTTAAAGTCCAGACTTTTAATGTAACTCGTCTAAAGGCCTTAAAAAATTATTAGCATATGTAATTTTCTCTTGTCTAGAGTAACATTATCACCTTTCCCTTTTCTTTTTTTTTTCTCATTAATGTAATTAGTAATTACTAGTGAAACACATTTGTGTTAGTAGATATAAATCTTTAAATTAGAAGGGAAGTAGTTAATAGAACTTTATAGTAAAAATATTTTATTTTAAGTAATGAAATACTCTTTTCATCCGGAATTGAATATCTCATTTTTTATTTTTTGTTGTCCAGAATTGAATGTCTCAATTCCTAATTTAGTTAAACTTTCATTAAGAGAAGTGTTATTGTAATGTTAAAATGAATTAAATCAAACGTTTTTCTTAAAATTCTTGCAAGTTAAATTGAAACATTCAATTTTAGACGAAGAAAATATTTAATTTTTTTAAACATCTCAAAATATAAATATGAGTCAAGACTGAGGGAAGATTTGTATTCAATGTATAAATAAATTTACAATTCCATAACCATAACAATAAATTTGCTTTGTAAGGAACTCCCTCCGTTTCGTTTTAAAAGTGGGAAAAAATTGTTTCAAAATAGAAGTCATTTTGTATGTCTCAATGAGCATGTTTAGTCATGTTCTACTTCCCAATGAGCATTTAATAAAAAATTTTCAATCCTATCCTTTTAACGTTAAACGTCAGGATTAAATTCATATAAATATTATTTATTATAAAGAGTATTTTAGTCCAAAAGAAATATTAATTATCGAAACAATTGTTACCTTTTGTATTTCAAAACTTGAAGCGACTTCTAAAACGAAACAGAGAGGTAGTAGTACCTTTAATGTTGTAGTTTCATTGAGTCAATGCTATGTGATAAATTCTATACGTCGGTACCTTTATCTCATATAATTCTTTTTCTATCTATTACTTTTAAGAAGTCGTTTAAGGTTATAAACATTGTTTTACTAATTAATAATTTTCTTGGATTAAAATATCATTTATAACAAATATTGATTATATGAATGCAATCTTAATATTTATTGTGATTAAAAGAGTAAGATTGAAATTTTTTATTAAATGTTCATTGGGAAGTAGAAAATGACCAAACATGTTTCATGGAAATACAAAATGACTTATATTTTAAGATAATTTTTTTTTTTTTTCAAAAACGACTTCTAAAAAGAAATGGAAGCTTGTTAGTGCTATCATTTAATGTCAGAGTCCCTCCTTTTCAAAAAGAAAAAACCTTGATTCAATGCCAGAAAGTCACAGTTAAAAAAAAACAAAAAACTATCCCCATGTATAAATTTATTAAATATTAGTAATGTGATTTTATGCAAGGGTAGAGATATATGAACCTTGTGAGACAATTTTACAAAAATGTCAGTGGTCCATTTATTTTAAATTTTAGTTATAAGTTTTTCAAAAAATATTCAAGAGGATACTTTTTTAGACAACTATACCCTTGCAAAAAAGCTCTATACAAAACAATTTACAGGTTGACAAATATTATGGATTGTTAGTTTTAAATGTATGAGTTATTAGTTTTAACTAGGAATGGAAAAACAATTGTATAAAAGAATATATTAAAGTGAACTTATTTTATTAGAATTAAAAAGGATAAACTTTTTGTGAGTAGTTTATCCAAAATGAGTTATTTTCAATAATTTTCATTAATATATATATAATTTTAAGTACTTCTTTTGTCCTAAATATGAGAAAATTTTCAATGCATTTGTTACACCATATCAGACTTACGCATGTAGTGCATCCTTAAATTTTCATTGGTTTAAATTTTATTGTCATCCTAATTCCATGTCATCTATCAGAAAAATTAAAAAGAAAAATGAATTCTGAAGCTATCTTCATCATTCGAGGGCTGAAAAATAAAAATAGAGCACAAAGGGCAAAAACAAAGGAATGGTTATTCAAAAGATAGCAAGGAAGGGGGATGGGCAGCAGACCTGTAAATAGGGATTGGAAGAGACGAAACTTTAATAGAAAAGGACTTTGACAGTGAAGTTTTAAGTTTTCTGTAATGTTTATTAATTTTCTGGACTATTTACAATGTCATGATTGGGAAGTTCTGAATCAATTAGTGTTAGAGATGTGAATTCTTCAATTGCGAGCACGAGTAGAAATAGTGTCAAGTCTGCATATATGATGGTTGAGGAAAACTTATTTTAGGTTCAAAGCATTCTCGTGCAAATAATTTAGATGCGAAGTTGAGAAACCAGAAAAGTTGCAGGCCTTCAACAAATTTCTCCCAAAACAAGGCATCTGCAATATCTAGAAAGAACAATCAAGCATATAGGCCGATCATTAGTGAAAAAGGAGAAAATGAGGCAATTGCCCAGATGATGCTGGCCAAACTCTGCTAACTCTGCTGAAGCAGCCAATTGAAACACCACCACCACTAGTCTCTGAGTTCACCTTTGATACAAATTTTTAGAGATGGATTCGGTCAGCGATGGAGACGGTCGGCCTTATTTTTCGACGATGGAAATGGCCGGCAAATTGCCTCGAATGATGAAGATGGCGTGGCGTGAGAATTTTCTTTTTCTTTTTAATTTTTCTAATAGATGACATGGAAAGAAATTTTTTTCTAATAAATGTCATGAAATACATGTTGATAATAAAATTTAAATCAATGAAAATTTAAAAATGCACCACATGTGTGAGTCTGATGTCGTACAACAGATGCACTGAAAATTTTCTCCATAAATATAAATCATTTTATTTATTCCTAAGAAACACCATTTGTTTATTAAATGTTTTTCAATGGAAGAAATTTTATTAAGCAAAATCTTTAACCATTAATTACTACTACTTCTGTTTCAAAATGACTATCGTTTAAGGTTGTATCGAAGAAATTAAGGTAATCAACTACTTTTTCTCTATTAGACAATATTATCCCTCATTATTATGTTGTACTTTTCTTCTCTCTTATTGTTTAGTTAGTTATTGAAAATAATACAATAATAAATTAGTTTTGAAAGAAGTGAGAAGAAAAATTGATAAAAAGGGTAGAAGAGATAATTCATTTATACTTTCTAGTGTAAACAACTATTAATTTGAAACAAAATTTTCTTCCTTAAACGACGATTATTTTAAAATAAAGAAAGTGCCTTTGATGAGGGTCAAAGATGAAAAGAAATACTATACCAGTACTTAATACTAACAGTTTCAAGAGTATGTTAATATTGTCAATAATAATACATTTAAAAGGCAGCTCTCTGTGACCCTGGGACTCCGTACTCTGATCAAATTGAAAGCCCCCGTAGAGAAAGAAAAATAAAAAGAAAAACACTTCAAGAAGTAAAAGACAAGACAATATTCCAATTTCCAAAGATGGATCCCTTGTTGGCTGTCTTTCTGGCCATTCTCCTCCACCTTAGCCACAATGCAGAAGGAATCAACGAAATCTGCGAAGACACTCATAACATCCCTCTGTGCAAGAGTATAGTCAAGGGTGAGACAAATATCATAGATGGGACAACAAATGCGATCAACGCAGCAAAAAATTCCAGTCAAGAAATCCATAAATTAAAGCCTTTAATGAGGCAGCTGCAAAATTACTTCCACCGGAAGCCAGGGACTCCCTTGTGAAAAAATGCTCAGCAGATTCTGAAGGCGCCGCCGGCCAACTCAATTCGGCCTCTGTATTTTTGGGCAGACGAGAATTTGGTGTCGTTGAAGGATTCTTAAGAGGTGCTCTCAAATCCATTAACGATTGCAGAGATGCTGTAAAGAAAGAAGTTGGGGAAATCCAGACTTTGAAGAAGAATATCCAACAATTCGATCATGTTATGGACGTCAGTCTGTCTTTGGCTCATAAACTCAGAAACTGAGTCCTTAATTTTGATGAATGTACTGAGATGCATATCATGAATTCTTGGTACTAAATCTGAAAATTTCTGAAAAAAGAGATTGAAAAGTCAATGAATATTCATCAATAAACTTTCTTTTTTTTTAACAACTGGTTTAAGCACACATCATCACTATTTTATTCCACTTTAAGCTAGATCTACCAGACAGACTCAGATTCATGTAAATCGATTTATCCACAGTCTTATTTTTGTTAATTTCTATACGTGGCATAATGTTGTTACTCTAATCCTTCAAAAGAGAATTTATTACTTAAACCTTTTCATAAAAATGATCCATTCTTTTTAATTAAAAAAAGTTAGTTAGTATAACTAATCCACTCATATTTCTCAAACGAGGTACTAACTTCGATCTTTTCTTTCATTCCGTTAGCTTTCAGCCTAGTTCAATTGAACAAGATGATTCGGGAACAAATTTAGACTTATTACATTTAATTTCACACATTTAAAAATAAAAATATGAACATGGGATGGAGGGAATATTTGTATTCAATGTACAAATAAATTTACAACTCCATAACTATAAATTTGCTTTGTATGGTAGTACCTTTAATGGTGTTGTTTCATTGACCAAATGATAAGTGATAAATTCCATGGGAATGAGTTAGAATGATGATGTTGAAAAATCTATGCAAACGTTCATTAATAATTTTTTATGATAGTTGTAAATATTAATAAATTCAAAAGTTTTATATATGATATTTGATTTCACAAAAAAAAAAAAGTTTATAAAAGGATTATTCAATAAGTTTTATTAAAAAAAATGAAAAGTTTTAAATATTTTCAAGATTATGTTAATATCGTCAACAATAATACATTCAAAGGGCAGCTTTCTGTTTCCCTGAGACGCTTTACTCTGATTAAATCGAAAGATCCCATAGAGCAACGGAAAAAAAAACCTGCAAGAAGTAAAAGGAAAGACACTTCCAAGAATGGCTTTCCCGAATTTCAGTCCTTTCTCCTCTTTGTCTCTCTTTCTGGCTATTTTCTTCCTCTTGAGCCACTATGCAGGCGGAATCAACGAAATCTGCAAAGACACTCATAACGTCCCCCTGTGTGAGACCATAGTCGAGGATGCCACAAATTTCAAAGATGGAACTACAAATGCGATCAATGCAGCAACAATTTCCAGCAATAAAATATATAAATTAATGCCTTTAATTGAAAAGGCAGCTGCAAAGCTTCCACCAGAAGCCAGGGACGCCGTTGTGGAAACATGTTTGGTAGATTTTGAAGACTCCGCCGAGGACCTCAATACGGCGGCTATATTTGTGGGCAAACGAGATGTTAAAGGATTCTTAAGCGATGCTCTCTCTGAGATTAACGATTGCAGAGATGTTGTAAAACGAGATGTTGGGGAAATCTCGGCTTTGAGGAGGAGTATCCAACAATTCGATGATGTCATGGACGTTACTCTATCTCTGGCTTATCAAATCAAAAATTGAGTCCTTAATTTTGATGAATGTACTGCAGATGTGCATATCATATCATGCCTTCTTTGTACTAAATTTGAAAAATATTGAAAAATGAAATTCAAAAAGTCAATGAATATTTATTCATCAGTAAACTTTTGTGTTCTCTGTGGACAGAAAGTCAACACAGTCTGCTTAGCTCGTCTATGTTGGCGCTTGCCTAGTGAGGGATCCAGATTGTGGTCTCTGCCTATCTTTACTAAATATGGGTCGGTGATATCTTGGCCAAGAAGACCCAGGAACAAACCAAGCTCTGGCATTTGGATAGGTCATCTTCACGGGTTCTCCTTGTTGGAGCAAGGTCTGGAATGGTGTCTTGGTGATGGACAGGACATTTCTTTCTGGTTGGATGGCTACCTGAAGGAATTTTGAAACATTCAGCTAGAGAACCTATTCCTTTGGAAAGAGTTGGAGAAGCCTGTGGCACACTATTTTTCTCCTTAATCTGGATGGCGAATTTCTGATTTAAGTGCCTGGCTCGATAGCAATTGTTTGGGTCTTCTCCATCTTGCTTCGCCCGATCAGGATGAGTATGATTTACCTTGGTGGTATATGGCATGCAGTAGTGTTTTTTCTTCGAAGTCAGCTTACACTCTTCCACAAGGGCAGACGAATTCAGAAGCACAGGCTTGGGGAAATAGTTGGAATTCCAAGATCCCGTTGAGGCACTCTTTGGTTTTATGGCAAGCTCGTGGGAACAAGTTAAAAACCAACTGTTTGTTATTTGACGGACATACCTGAGGTGATCGGGTGGCCACAATGAAGAAGATGTTTTACACTGTCTTCGTGACCGTGACCGCAGCTATACGAAGAAGTTGTGACTTAGCTTACTAGTCCAAGTCATTTTTATGAATTTTTTTTATTGAAAGGCATATTTTCTTATGAATTGATCTAAATCTCTCAAAGGAATGAGATTCTGCCTAGTATTCTATACCATGACATCTTATTTTCTAGATTGCTTCCCATTCTGCATTCTGCGTAGTTCTGGAGGAATAAATGTTTGTTTGTTGATGATTTTAGTTTACCTAGTTCATCTAGTTGTATTAAAATTATTTTAGGGGGAGCCTATCATTTGACTAACTCAATTATGGGGGCATTTCCTCCACTCCTACAACTTTAGGAGTTTTGATTAATATATTGGGGATCCTATTTTTACAAAAAAAAAAGAAAAAGAAAGAAAAACACCCTTTCTTTTTGTTTTGACACATGGCATTAACAAATATTTTTTCCATAATATTATTACTCTCATCCTTCAAAAAGTATTTAGTATGAACTCAACGACTTGGGGCATGTGGTAAACAATTTGCTAATACCTATAGGAGGTCCTGAGTTTGATTCTCTTCTAATGCGCTATTTGAAAAAGTTTGCTATACATTAAATTTTCACTATTTTTATTTAGGAAATAAACTCATTTTCATTTTCACTCATATATATTAATTTCTGCACAGTAATTTTTTATTCGATCAAAAAAACTTGTTTTAAGAACAATAACTGAGGTAAAAATGTAATATTATATTTCATATTTTGTTTTCTGCATTTTATTGTACTTTGTAATATTTTGTTATTTAATTTGAAGATTCTTTTTGGATTGAGTATTTTAAAAAATAAATAAATTAAAGAATGCATTTGACTTTTATAAAATTATCACTTTCTTTATTTTTTCTTTTTTCTTTTTTCTTTTTTTTTGATGAACCCTATCAAATAAGGACTCCACATGTACTTGCCTCTATGCCACCTTTCTTTATTTTTCTTATTAATATAATTAGTAACACATATACTAACACATTTGTATTAGTATATATAAATCTTTAAATTAAAAAGGTTGTAGTTAATAGAACTTTATTATAAAAGATCTTTTTATTTTAAGTATAAGACATTTAATTTCATACATATCAAAATCAAAATATGGATATTCAAATCAAGATGTAAAGAATATTTGTATTCAATGTGCAAATAAATTTGCAACTCCATAACCATAACCATAAATTTGCTCTGTGAGGTAGTACCTTTAATGTTGTCGTTTCGTTGACCCAATGCTAAGTGATAAATTCCATACGTAGGTACCTTTGTCTTATATACATTGCAAATTAATTGTCACTTAAAAATGGAGTTCTTCTCCCAATTTAGCTATTTCTTACACATTTTAATTTAAAAAAAAAAACTCAAATTTCCTTTTCTATCTCAAGTTAATTTTTTTATTTGTGAGTTTTCTTTTCAAATACAATTTGTAAATGTTTCAAGCATTCCAAAAGAGAAGAGAGGCAAAAGAAAGGTGAAAAGAGGAGAAATAATTTTTGAAAATCAAAATAATTATGAGGGGTGAAACAATCTAAAATGAGTAAAATTATTATTTCCTTAACATTAGTGAAATAATTTTAAATGACAATTAATTAGGAACATATGGAGTAATTCTTACCAGTAATAATTATTCTTGGTAGTATCATTAAATGTCAGAGCCACCTTTTTTTTAAGGAAAAAAAAACCCCTCCATTTAATGTCAAACAGTCATAGTCAGGAAGAAAAATAAATAAATAATCTACCCCCTCCTAAATATTAATGTGGTTTGATTCAAATTAAGAAATCCATGGGTAGAGATATATGAACCTAATTCATAAAAAAATTCTACCAAAAAATGAAGACATTTAATAATTAGTATTATTACTTTTGTTCCCATAATATAAATGATTTTATTTGTTTTACAATTCTCTTTTCTTCATAATTGAATATCTTATTCAATTAAATTTTAGAAATAAATACTGCAATATTGAAAATGAACAAAGTCAAACTTTTTTTTAAAAAAAAACATTGTACAAATCAAATTAGGTCATTTAATTATAATCGGGGAGAGAGTATAATTTATTATTATATTTTAGACAAACAATTTGTTTACTAAATGCCTTTCCATCTCAGAAATTTGACCAAAGAAAATCTTAAACCATTAATTATTATCTTGGATGAAAGTTCAAAGAAGAAAAGATATACCTGAACTCAACAACATTTTCAAGATTGTTTTAATACTAATGTTTTAAAAATTGAACGGATATTGAATCCAAAATTTTACTAGTTTCCGCTTTATTGGTCCAATTATAATTGAATCGTAATTAAAAAAATAATATTACATTAAAAATAAAAATTATATCCCTTAAAGATAATTTTTTTCATTAATAATATAAGGTATATTAATTTCATAATACAATAATTAAATCAAATTTATAACTATGATATTAATTTTTTTTTTATAATGAATAATTAAAATTAATATTTTATAGTAATTCAAAACATGATAATTTTTAGTGTTGGTAAAGATAAACGATGATAAGATATTTTATTTGTTTATTAAAATTTAATAATGAGTAAATTTATAATTTGATTGAAAAATAATATAATATTAAATTTTTTTCGTTGAAATTTGGAGTAATTTGACTCCAATTGTGTTTTTCAAAAAAATTTCATCATGAAACTTGGCCTGTTCACCTTTTAACCAGTCTACTCGGTTGGTCCATATTGATTTTCTATTTAGAAAACAATTTATGTAAAAAACAATTCAATATCTTTGTTCAAATTATTCATTTATGATCTAATGAGACCGATTCATCATGGTTCTTTTAATTCATCATGACATTTTTCCCAACCAATTTTTACGAATAATTTGGAATGCAAAAGGAATCGGTTCACAATCCGGTTAATCTTGTCCAACCCAAAAACATTGGTCAATACTATTGGCAATACATTTAAAAGGTAGCTTTCTATTACCCTACGAGTCCGTGCTCTGATCAAATCCAAAGCCCTCCATAAAGCAAGGGAAATTTTTTTTTTTTTCGACAAGGAAAGACAATTCCAACTCCAAGAATGGCTTCCCTGAATTTCAGTCCCGTCTGCTTCTCTCTCTTTCTGACCATTTTCCTCATCCTGAGCCCCGATGCAGAAGGAATCAACGAAATCTGTAAAGACACCCACAACATCCCCCTGTGTGACAGCATAGTCAAGGGTGCCACTGATGCGATCAATGCAACCGAAAATGCGATCAATGCGGCCATAAGTTCTAGCAATGAAATTCAAAAATTCATGCCTTTAATTGAAAAGGCAGCGGCAAAGCTTCCACCGGAAGCCAGGGACGCCCTTCTGAAAACGTGCTCCATAGATTTTGAAGACGCCGGCGGGGAACTGAATGCGGCGGCTATATTTCTGGGCAGAGGACAATTTGATGCCGTTGAAGGATTCTTAAACGGTGCTCTCTCTTCAATTAACGATTGCAAAGACGCTGTAAAACGAGATGTTGGAGAAATCTTGACTTTGAAGAAAAGTATCCAACAATTCGATGATATCATGGACGTCACTCTGTCTCTGGCTCATCAAATCAAAAACTGAGCCCTTAATTTTGATGAATGTACTGAGATGTACATATCATGCCTACTTTGAACTAAATTTGAAAAACATAGAAAATAAAAAAGTCAATGAATATTTATTCTTCATTAAACTTTCTTTTTGTTTCTATTACGTGGCTTTAACAAATACCTCCCCCCTCTGTTTACGAGTTATTGGCTACTATTTTGTCAAGATGATATTTTTTTATTTATAATTTTAATTAAACTAATACCAGAATAGGAAAAAAAGAGAGATAAGGATAATATCATAAAAAAAAATTAAGTAAAATACTTAATCAATTAACAACATTGACTTATAATTAATAATGAGGAAAATTAGTTCACCTGATTTATAAACGGAGAATAAATTTGTTTTGTAATTTTTTTACTCTCATCCTTCAAAAGGGAATTTATTACTTACTCCTTTCCATAAAAATAATAATTCCCGTTCTTTTCTTTTTTTAATTGTTTGTGACTATAGCTAATCCAATCATATTTAATTAATTAAGGATAACTTTACTCGTATTCCATTTATTCAATATATTATTAATATTAGAAAATTCTAACTTTTTAAACAACACAATACAACTATTACCATGATAAACTAATAATAGAGGAGCTTAGAGTCTGTTTGGTTTTACTTATATTTTTTTGTTCTTGAGAATTGTTTTGTAAAATAATTCTATAGAACTGTTTTACGAAATAAAAGAACCAAAAAATAAGTTTGTCAAAATTTTTTATAACAATTTTGTGGTAATTTTAGGAATTTTTTAAAAAATTATTTCGATATGTCTCCAACAAAATTTTATAGAAACATTTGACAAAGGATTACCAAAAAAACGAAGAGTTAGAAAATTGATTAACAATAATATAATTAACTTTAAGTACAAAGACATAACATATTACTTCATGCTAAAAAGTTTACAGGAGAAATTATAAAGGAAAGTAATTCTTTTAAAATTTATAAAATATGAAATACAAAGGAAAGTAATTCTTTTAAAATTTTTTTTAAAAGCATAATAATAGAATAAAATATGTGAAAAAACAATCATAAAACAATATAAATATATATATCCATATATTTATATGAATTTTTATTAATAAAGTACAAAATATTTTTAAAAAATCATAACAACAAAAGTTTTTTAAAAATATTTTTAGTAGGTAGCAATGATGAACTCTAATAATTTTAGCATGAATATATAGTAGGAAATTAATTTTTTTGAAAAATAAAATTAAAAAAAATCAGAAAAAATCTAAAAGCTGTTATCTAAAAGTTGTTCAAAGCAAGATTTAAATAACTGTTCTGTAAAACTTTTTTTTTTCAAAAGAATTGTACCAAACAAGGTTTTTTGTTCTCTAAATTTTCCAGGAACAAAAAATTGTTCTGGAAAATCGTAACCAAACAAGCTCTTACGTTTTTTCTCATTTTAATTTTCACTCTTTTTATTTAGGAAATAGAGATTCCCTGACGCAGTCGGAAACAGAATCTGAAGATTTGTTTTTGGTTAAAAACTTGGAAAACAAGAAACGAAAATAAATCCTGATCCAATTTTCCTTCTAATCAAACTTCAAAGCAAGTAGTTAGAAGACGAAAATTAAAATCCAACGAAAACAAATTTTCGAAATAGTCAAAAATCGCAAAGCCGAAAAGAAGCAACTTTTAATTCATCAAAAACTGTCTGAAAAACAATCAGCTGAAAAATGAAATTTAAAAGCAAAACAAATCCTAACCCTAATCGGAAAGGAAAAGTAAAGAAATTGCAAAAAAAAAACCCATAGAAAAATAGTAAATTACGAAACTATCACTAAAAATTATAAAATTACGACAATGCTACTGAAAATAGAAAATTGCCCAAAATACCATCGAAACGACTTCGCATGGCCGAAAAACGCCTTGCATCATAGCATAGCGGTGATTTTGGTTCATTAGCCGTTCCGGGTCATCCAGTCAGATTTCAGCCCGATCCAAGCTCGTCTTAGTCGCCTTGGGAATTGTGCCGACATCAATTCAGTGTTTCAAACAGCTCCCGTCCTCTTCTTCAAACGTTCTAAATGCCGTGGAGTTGATTGTGGAATCGAAACTTACCCCGCATCTGAATCGTCTTGATCAGCAACCAGCTCTGCATCATTCCCCCACCTCTTATATAATATATCCAAAATTCTCTAATAAGAACAATAATTGGATTTAGATATACTAATGTAATCTTGTATTTCATATTTTATATTCTATATTTTATTGAACTTTGTAATATTTTGTTGGTTAATATGAAGTTTCTTTCCACATATTGTATTTAATAATAATAATAATAATAGATCAATTTAAAAATAAGGTTTTAAACATTTTTAGAATATGAAAATACTTTTTGATTTTCTATTTGATACATCAATAAAACATTGTATTAATATTCAAAAATATTGAAAAGATAATGAACATTTTGACATTAATAGTTTGGATTTATTTTTAAAAATAAAAATAATAATAATAATTTATCAATAGAAATTGACAATCCAATATAAATATTAAACTATATTAAAAAATTCCTTTCTTTTATATATACATATATTATTTATATGATATAACTCACCATATTATAATCATTTCAAAAGGAGACGCCCATTTTTCCAAGAATCCTTTGACTGGTTCATGTGGTAGAATAAATTGAGTTGAAAAGTAATCTATTTTTGGACAAATTCATAGGATGGAGAAAAAAAATTCTAAAATTAAAAGGATGTTATAAACAACTGAATTGTAGGAGTTTCAAAAGAGGATCTTTGGCCAAACCAAATTGAGCAGAAATTCACCTAAACTGAAGGAATGGTTATGAGCCATACAAATTGAAGAATTTATTTCAGTGAAGACAATAATAAGAGAAAAATAATGTCCACCACAATCCTTAAACATCTATTTAAAGAACATTTCCCATATTAATATCACATCAAAAACAAAGAAAAAATTTTTAAAATAAAACAGAAAAGAAAAAAAAAAAAAAATCCTTTGATTAAGATATACGGAGCCTGTGAGGGTGGGTGAAAAATTTCTTCAATTCAGTAAAAATGGCTACCTTGAAAAGTATCTCTGCCTCACAGGCATTCCTGGCTGCCAGCATTCTGGTAATTCTATTCTGCAGTACTCCCGCAAATGGTGACAGTCCCTTTTGCAAAGCCACAGATGCAGGGCAAGAGAAGGAGCTCTGCTCGAAACTGGTGAATGGAGCAAAGACATGGGAAGAAGCCCTCACAAATGTGGTAATGGCAATTATGGCAGAAGCCAAGAAAGACAAGCCATTCTTCGATCTCCTTCCAACTGTTCTCCCCGGGGAACTCAAAGCTGTGTCCAAAGATTCTCTATTGCAGACCTGCCATGATGCTTATGACAACGTGATTGATAATTTGAATCAAGTTTTGACAAACATCAAGACCGGCGATCCAATGAAATCTATTGATACCGAGCTTTCTGCAACCCTTTCGGCTCTGTCAGATTGCACTGATGGACTCGATGAATTTGGAGTCAATGATCCACAAATCGCTAATGCCAGAGATGTTGTGCAGAAGTATGCAAGCATTTCCTTGGCTGTTTCGAGCCTCAAAAGGAATTAATTAAATGAAAATGGATAGTCAAGAACTGAAAAAATGAGACTTGGCTGAAAGAAATCTTATGATAAAGAAACATTTCCTATTTCTAAGTTTTTTTTACCTTTTATTTTAGTTATTTATTCTGTGTGGAAGGGATTGGTAATATCATCCCCTTATGAGAGG
This sequence comes from Parsonsia alboflavescens, assembly GCA_028571225.1. Taxonomy (NCBI): domain Eukaryota; kingdom Viridiplantae; phylum Streptophyta; class Magnoliopsida; order Gentianales; family Apocynaceae; genus Parsonsia; species Parsonsia alboflavescens. The sequence continues at coordinate 13,914,544 of JAOXNR010000013.1, forward strand.
AATTTTCCTTCTTTTTTCCCCCTTTGCCTCTCGTTTATTTTACCCTTTGAACAGTTGTTTCTTTAATGAAACAGCCTCTTTTATTTGTTGTTTATTAATTTTGTAATTGATACATAATAATTTTAGTTTTTTCAGTTTCAAAGCTAAAATTTATCGAATTGATGACTTATGTTGAGAGTTATCATTTTCTTTCTAATTTCTTAGGAATTATTCATTTACCGTTAGAACATTTCAATTCCATCGATCCTTATGAATGTTGTTTTTCATTTATTTTCCTTCACCATTAATCAGGAAAAGGAAATCATATATAGGATATATGGGAGATTATACTTTTCTTGGAGGTTACAAAAGGGATAAAGTTTTTTCTTCCCTCTCCTGTACATAAAGATTGCTTCAATTGGAGGTTAAGTGTCTTCTAAAGTTGTAAGGTACAAATTTACTTTCAGAATTTTGCAGATTTGAAAGTCCCCTTTATTATACATTCACAAATATGTCTTGCTCAAAATGTCAAACAATTATTCCTTTTTTATTCATGGGAAACGTTAGAGGATGATCTTAACTTTTTTGGTGTATTGCAAGAGGTTGAATTAATAATTTTAAATTTAAATTTTCCCTCTATTTTTTTTTTTTTAAATTATCTTTTGAGATTTTTCACTTCTTGATTAAGAAGGACGATTAGTGGATACAGTTTTACATTAATTTAACTAAAATACTATGACAATAAAGTAGTAAAAGTTCTATTTCATTAACTTTCTTTTTTCTCTCTCACTCTCACTCTCTCTCTCTAATTTACAAAAGTTATTAATTAAATTAGTTGTTAAAAATAAGAAAGGAATATGAGGAAAATATTTTAAAAAAGATAAGAATGAGAGAAAATTTAAAACAAATTTAACTAAATTGAAGGGGCCAATATAAAGAAATAATTGGAATAGTACTCTGTTGGATCGAAACTGAATATTTCAATCTCATGCACAACTTAATGTCTCGTCTGTAAATTAATTAAAATTTTATTAACCACTTGATTTTGTTACATTAAAGCTAAATAGTTTAAACTATTTTATTAGAAATAAGTCAAAAAAATTGTATATTCAATTTTGAATCTGAATAGAATTAAAATTTTAAAGTATTTTAATAGGAATAAGTCATAAATTAATCCTAAAGTAAAAAAATAAAATAAAAAAATTGTTTTCTAAAACATACATCATAATATATATTTTTTATAAAATAAAATATTTAATTTTGACTTACTACAAAAAGTTAAAAAGTAAATATAATTTTGCGAAGTTAACATATAAATATTAAATTAAGACACTTGTGAGTGACAAATAAATTACTTATATAAAATTATTTATGAGAATTTTCATTTTAAATATTTTTGTTTTAAAAATTATACATTGAATTCAATTCAAAACATTATAGTAGAAATAGAGGTGCTTAATTCAATAATGAAGAAATACCTTCAAAGCCACTTGTGATTTGTCACTATAATTCAGATCTTATTGCACCTTAAAATCACATTATGAAAGTGTAGTTAGGGAAAGGAAACCATAAAGGGACTTGGACTATAGAATTATGCAATAATAATAACAACTAATTTTCTTTATTACGAAATATAAGTCATTATTGTTAATTTATTAGGTATTTTACCGATTTTTTTTTATACTAAAATACCCTCATCTCTTTATTTTTTCTAATTTATATTGTTAATTTGATTAAAATCATAAATAAAAATATTTTAAGAAAAATATTTCCTTAATTTTGTTAGGATATCGCCACTCAGTTATAGACAATAACAAAGGGAGCAATATAAAAGCCCAATAAGACAGCAAAGATGTACTAATTAAAAAAATTTAGTTAATGATGGCAAAAGACCAATCCAATTAATGCACCCAAAGTAGTATGATTCCAACTTCCTAATACAGTAATTCCTTTTTAATCTCTTTCACAGAATTTAAAAATTCAGAAAAGTAAATTCCTTATTTAAATTAATTAAAACTTAGTCAAAATATTTAAGACAGTAAAGTAAACAAGATTAGTAAAAATGATAGGGCTCAATAAAAGTCCTATAAATATTTATTAAAACTTTATTTCAAAAGGTTCAGTTTGACAACCCATTGGATGTGCTTTATTTGAAAAATAAAATAACAAAACGTAATTTGCAATTGTCATTATTAATGGAGACAAAAAAAAAGTTCCGAAAAAAATGAAAATTGTCCAAAAAGAATTTTAACATTAATTTGCAATTGTAATAATGAATGGAGACAAAAAGAAAAGAAAAGAAAAAAAAAAAGAGGTAGATGAAAATATCCGGAAAAAAATGCAAATTGCCCAAAAAGAATTTTAACAAAATAAAAAATATCTACATAAAAAAAATATCAAATGCCGCCGGTAGTCACGGGCCCCACTCTCCCTCTTTTTGGATCCCATCAAACGCACGTGATCAAAGTTCGAACGTCCACACCGATTTATTGACTGTGTCCATCTCATTTTCTGCCACGTGTTCCCATTGATTGCTGATGTACTATTAATTATATCTCCAGCGCCTTCCGCCTTACGTCGTGAAGTCTGATTTTCATTTCCTAAAACTCTCTTAAAATTTGGCTCATTGTCTACAGTCCACACCCACTGCCACTCAGATTCTTCATTGCGACTTTTCCAATCCATTTTTTGCTCTGGTTGCTTCTCTATAGGTTGATTGAAGGTATTGTTTCTGTTATTCGAATGAAATGTTTAAGATTTTTTCACTGTTTGATTTCGATTCGTTTAGATTATTGTGCATTGTTGGTGGTTAATTTTTCATTTACATTTCGAAGTTTTAAGTTTTTTCTTTTCTTTGCCAAATTTTAGGTGGGTTCTGAGTTATTGGGTTGTGGGTATGAAAAAACTCCCGTTTTCTCTGTAAATGAATGGTTAAATTTGAGTTTAGTCGTTCACTTTTTATTAAATTTCAATTTCCTATCGGCCTCAAAGATAGGATCTTTGTATTATACAGAGACGAGCATATTTATCAATCAGGTAAATGCATTTTGATCAATATAAGTAAGCACCGGGTCCCAGTTGTATGTGTGAGAAGTATGTTCAGATGGTGCTCTCTATATATGGCAACATAAGTTGTTGTATGTGGCTAATATTGATTATGCAATTCAAATTTGAGCGAATTAGTCCTGATCATATGCCCTTTGTCAAAGAATAAAAAAAAAAAAAAAAATCCAATTTTAGGTTGTGTGTCTATTATGAATTTACTGTATTTTTTTTAATGAGTTTTTAAGCTTTGGTTTTGGACCTTGTATTTGCATACACGGTGCATGTCCGTGTCCATGAATAATATTCAACTGTGTTTATTGTCATTATTATTATTTAGATTATATTGTGGTGAACTACTAGAAGATGGATAATTGATTTTAGATACTTTAGGTGTGGGAATATGAGTAATTCAATATGGAATAACTTGCTGCACCAGAGTTCCCTTCCTTCAGCAGTGTTAGAGATTCATAGCAGAATAAATTCCTCTAGCATTGGAGGGAACCCTTTATTATCAGCACAAGCAACTTCTACAGCACAAAAAGTGCCTTTATCAACTGAGTTTCGCGGTTTCAAATTGACTGTGAAGAAAAAGAAACAACCTATGGGGAAGCATCGCTCTATTTCAGGTTCCCCTCAGGCTGTTTTGGCCACTGATCCTTCTTTTGAGGTAATTTTTTATTGATATTGTGATATTATTGTTTTTTTTTTTTTTTTATCAAGTTATGCAAAGATTAAATTTGTTGTTTATTGCTTTCTTTTGCATGTTAATTCATAAATATTGCTTTCATCTGGATTTTTTTACCATGGCATCTTTCCGTTCAAGAGACAGCTCGTCCTATCTTTTTGAAATAGAAGTTTAAATGAGACATTGAAATATATCATGAATATGCGTGAATAGAGCAACTGACATGAGGGAGCCAAAGGAGTACTGTTTTTTTGCTTTCAGCATGTAATGGTTCATTGCGAAATGAGACCAATAAATTACAAACCATCACAGCCAGAAAAAATTAGATGTTCTACTGAGAACTATATCTATTCACTTGTGAGACAAGGATCAGATGAGTTTATGTCGCTTATTTTCATTCAGTCTATCAGAGTAGTACCTTTTGAGGTTCAACTAATTGAGTTATATGGAAAAGATTGATCATTCTGTTTCCATAATTTCATCCCACCTTAATTATGCTATTTTATTCATGATTGTACTATTTTAGTCATGTTTTTAGTTCAAATCTAGAGGCATCATTGTTATGATTTCTTATTGATTCAACTCTTTTGTTGAAACTCACTGATATGTCTATGGAACTTCAAAACAATCATCTCCTGCCTCCAAAAATACCACTTCATGTGTCTCTAATATGTTAAGTTTGTTCCCTATTCTTATATTGTTTTTGCTTTCCTGGGCTTTATTGTGTTCAATTTCTTGGTGTAGTCTTTTTGAGTTATCTCTCCAATAATTAAGATTCTGAAAATATCTTTTTAACTTCCTTGAATATAAACTTGAGGATGACACCCAACAAAATGAATTAGACCTCAAGGGAGTTAATGCAAGCATAAGATGATATTTTATGAAAGTTTTTTCTCTATTTATGTAATTTAGCTTGTGCTTTTGGAAGTTCCTAACTGATAATCATGCCATCTATTGTTTTCTAACAGACTGCTGAAAAGTTCAACCTTGATGGAAATACTGAATTGCAGGTGATTTATTCTACTGATGCCTTTCTATTTCATGGAAGATATTAAATGGCTTTCTAATGTATTTAATGTCATTTGGATTTATCACAGGTTGATGTTAGGGCTCCTACGCCAAGTTCTCCAATGACTGTGCATGTTAAGGTTACAAGTAGTAGTAATAGCTTACTACTACACTGGGGTGCTCTACAATCTAGGAGAGGGTAATTTACATCTGTGGCATTTTGAACTTCTTTAACATGAATGATTTTTTGGCCACTTTTAATTTTTGTCCTTTTTTTATGTGTTTTTTGCAGAAAATGGGTGCTTCCAAGCCGATGTCCAGATGGGACTAAAGTATATAAAAACAAAGCACTTAGAAGTCCATTTGTCACTGTAAGTTTGAACTAGCAGCAGAAGTTAGTATGGAGTCAAATATCTAAACTTTTGTGAAACTTGTTTTCTCTAGTTTATTCTATTAAAGTTGCATTTACTGATTCTTATATCCATTCATATTAATTCAACATTTCACTGTAGTCCGGATCCTTTGCTTCAGTGAGAGTTGAGATTGAAGATCCTGCTATACAAGCTATAGAATTTCTAATCTTCGACGAAGCCCAGAATAAATGGTAATCTAAAATTTTTATGAATCATACCTGCATCATTGTAACACATCATCCAGAATAACATTTCCCTTTCCTTTGTTTTGCTTTTGCTTTTAGGTTCAAGAATAATGGTGACAACTTTTTTATAAAATTACCTGCTGGAGGGTCACAAGTTGCAAATGTATTAGTACCTGAGGATCTTGTACAGGTTCAAGCATATTTACGGTGGGAGAGAAAGGGGAAGCAGAAGTATACTCCTGAACAAGAGAAGGCGAGTACCCCTGTCTTATCTTTCTATTAAGGATCATGTTTTCCTGAGCTACTAATGTCCTGGAATTCTTTATTGGGTTTTGGGATCACTTGTTTTCTTTCAGGTCCTTATGATGTCATTTGATTAATTTCTCTAGTAGCTTGATTTTGATTATTTTTCTGTCTTACAGGAGGAATATGAGGCAGCACGTAGAGAGCTGCAAGAGGAAATAGTGAGGGGTACATCCATACGGGAAATTCAGACTAGGCTGACTAAAAGTGATGCGAAAGAAAGCAAAGATAGCCCTCTTCTAGAAAAGAGCAATATTCCTGTTGATCTTGTTCAAATACAAGCTTATATAAGATGGGAGAAAGCTGGAAAACCAAATTATTCTCAAGAGCAGCAACTTGTAAGTGTCAGTTTTTGCTAATGCATATGATTTGATGTGCATAAATGCATTATTCTCATACTTTGGATCAGGTGCATAAATAAGGGCATGGACAATGTTTCTTGTTCATGGTAAAGTATGAAACATGATTATTTTCTGTTGACTGCTGATGTTGTTTTAACTTTTAATTGAACTGCTTCATGCCAACAGAAAGAATTTGAAGAAGCAAGAAAAGAATTGCAACTTGAATTAGAGAAAGGTACTTCAATTCCTGAGATACGAAAAAAGATTACCAAAGGGGAAATAAAAACAAAGGTGGCAAAGCTACTGGAGAAAAAGAGCTATTTTACTGTTGAAAGAATTCAACGGAAGAAGAGGGATATGATGCAACTCCTGGCTAAGTATCCTCCTGAGGCTAGAGGTGAAAGCATCTCGGCAGAGAAAAAAGCTTTGTCTGCATTTGAAAAATTTGCAAATGCAAAGGAAGAACAAATTGATGGTTCTCTGTTGAACAAGAAAATTTTTGATCTTGGAGATGGGAAGGTTCTGGTGAGAATTTTATCTGATGAACTTTACCCGCAAAAGTCAATCGTATGGGTAACATTAACATTTTGCTTTCCCTTTTTCTTTTTCAAGGCACTCGTATGGAGATCATCCAGTAAAATGAAACTTTATCTGGCTACAGACATTAAAGAGCCTGTTATTCTTCACTGGGCTTTATCCAAGAGTCCTGGAGAGTGGTTGGTAAGAGATTATATTTATCTTTTCTTTCTTCTTTAAGTACATTTCTGCCTTAGTAACTTGTTAAAATCAAATTATGTTTGACGTTTTTTAGGCGCCACCTTCAAGTATATTGCCTCCTGGTTCAGTTACTGCAGATAAGGCCATAGAAACACACTTAACAAGCAGTTCTTCCAATGATTTCAAGGTGTGTAAAAGTTAATTCGCCATGAGTTAAGATTTTTGACTTCTGAATTCTTAATGGTTGACCTCAAACCAGCATCAATGACAATTTTTCATTTTGTGGCTTCAATTTCAGATTCAATACATGGAACTAGAATTTGAAGATGACAAATATGTGGGAATGCCATTTGTTCTTTTGTGTAATGGGAAATGGATAAAGAACAAGGGTTCAGACTTTTATGTTGAATTTGGTACAAAATCTAAGCCATTGCAACAGGTCTCCTCTCACTCTTTCTCACTCTCTGCTTGATCTCTAGAAGAGATTCATCTTTCATCATGTCCTTTTACTATCTGATGTCATTTTCTCAATGTGATTAGCAATCTTCTTTTGAAACTAGGGTGTTAGTGATGGTCATGGCACAGCAAAATTTTTGCTAGATAAAATTGCAGATAAGGAAAGTGAAGCTGAGAAGTCTTTTATGCACCGGTAAGGGATTTGTCTAGATTGGTAATTATTATCTACTGTGGCATTATCTTCATTGTCACTTCCTGAATTCTTATAAAATCTTCTTTGCGAGACTCAAATTTAAGGACCTTTGTTCATGGTGAGTTTATTGCCAAGAATATGTTCTGGTCACACACTTTCCTTGGCCTTTTCTCCTAATTTCACATATCAGTTTACCTTAATTTTATTGTGAAGATGAGTTAGTGAGAAGTTGGAAGAACATCCTTGCTTTGGATCCAAGTGAGTGAACCATACGTAGTTGACTTCATATCAAACAGAAGGTGGAAGTTATTTTTTTTCCTGGGAGAGAATCTATGTTGATGAGTTCATATTCTGGTAAGGAACTGAATTTGGGAAGCAATCAATGGAGTCTTAGAAGCTTTAGCGGATCCTTTACCAAGTGTGGACAGTAGATTTCTGTTTCTGAGTTGCTAACTTATCTAATCAGTAATTAGTACTAGAATTTCTGATCCTATATACATTTTTTGCCAGACTAATTTAATTTTCTTGTCTGTTGCAATATTTTGTCCATACATGAAAAATTTTGTTAGTATTATGTTATCTTCTGATGACATACAGTGTTAAATCTTTTGAATCACACATAGTTTTACGATGTGTGATAGACCAGTTCTCAGTTAGGTGATGGTTGTATTTCTCTCGCTTTCAGATTCAATATTGCTGCAGACTTGATGGAAGAAGCTTCAAGGGCTGGTGAATTAGGTCTTGCTGGTATCCTCGTTTGGATGAGATTCATGGCAACAAGACAGTTGACATGGAATAAGAATTACAATGTGAAGCCACGGTATGATTCCTGTAGGATTTTTCTTCTAAACTTTTAAAGCACATTTCAGGTTCCCTTCTCTGCTGGGAACTGGATGATGCAATTGGGACTATTACTAGTTCACTTATGCTTACTCTCAATCAAGTTTCTTGCTTATGGCTTGTTTAATATGAAGCATCTCTTATTATGACTGTTATCTTTTCCTGTCTTTCTATAGTGAGATTAGCAAGGCTCAAGACAGGCTTACAGACCTTCTTCAGAATCTTTATGTTACGCATCCGCAATATCATGAATTGTTACGCATGATTTTGTCAACTGTTGGTCGTGGAGGTGAAGGAGATGTGGGACAGCGAATAAGAGATGAGATTTTGGTTATTCAGGTGTTCTCTCACTCAAAGGCTCCCGTGCAATTCTAGTGTCATTTCATTAATAAATTTTAAAGGAATCCTACACAATTGCAGAGGAAAAATGACTGCAAAGGTGGAATGATGGAAGAATGGCATCAGAAGTTACATAATAACACAAGTCCTGATGATGTTGTAATCTGTCAGGTATCAAAATAGATATCAATGAATAGATTACTCCTACTTTGTCCTTCATCCTCCATGATTTTTTCATAAAATTTTATTTACCTTTTCTACAGGCGCTAATTGACTATATCAAGAGTGACATGGACATTAGTGTTTACTGGAAAACCTTGAAAGAAAATGGAATAACAAAGGAACGCCTCCTAAGTTATGACCGTGGAATCCATTCTGAACCAAATTTTAGAAGAGATCAAAAGGAAGGCCTTCTTCGTGATCTTGGGAATTACATGAGAACACTAAAGGCGGTGCATTCTGGGGCAGATCTTGAATCTGCAATTTCAAATTGCATGGGTTACAGGGCAGAGGTAATAGAATGAATGAATTGCTCTTACTTGATATGTTACCTTTTTTAATTGTTTTAATACTTCTTGGTTATTGTTAGGGAGAAGGCTTCATGGTTGGGGTACAAATAAATCCTGTAGATGGCTTGCCATCTGGATTTCCGGTACTTGCATGAGATTCATTCTTTGCAATTTCCCCATTTTTTTGTTTGTTTTTCTTTTGGCCTTTTATTCCTCATGTTGTTTATCTCTTCCAACGCTTCCTGCAGGAACTCCTTCAATTTGTTTTGGAACATATCGAAGATAAACAGGTGGAGGCCCTCCTCGAGGTATGCACTTGGTTGCAAGTTATTTGTCCTGACCTTTCTTTGTCCAATAAGAATAATTTACGAGAAGGAATTAATTAATACAGGGTTTGTTGGAGGCTCGTCAGGAGCTCAGACCATTGCTTTTTAAGCCAAACAATCGTCTTAAGGATCTTATATTTTTGGATATGGCCCTGGATTCTTCAGTTAGAACAGCAGTTGAAAGAGGATATGAGGAGCTGAATGGTGCTAGTCCCCAGGTATCCTCTTATTGTGAACTTTTTTAGTTGTAAACATAATTTGATGATATATTATTTCTGATTTTGTTCTTCTATCTCTGGGGAAATAAAAACACTTGGTAGAGTCTATTCTTTCTTAAATCATTCTGTTCTTACATTCTGCAGAAAATTATGTACTTCATCTCTCTCGTTCTTGAAAACCTCTCGCTCTCTGTCAACGATAATGAAGCTCTCATCTTTTGCTTGAAGGTACTATTTCTGACCCATTGTTTTGGATTTCAAACCAAGTGTGGAATATTATACAAATTTTTCATAGCCTCAGCAACAGTTTGCATTTATAGATACTCGATTTGGATTTCACCTGGAAATTGATCGAGTTAAGAGTCTATTATGTAGCACATAAAATTAACATAACTCAAAGAAAAATAAAAATAGACCTTTTTGCCCATGTCACCCTAATCCATTTGTCCATACATGTTACTGTAAGATTTATATAATGAGCCTCAGCTATATGGTTACCTAGGAGTAATTCCTTTTGACATTTTTTACTTTCATCCAGGGATGGGATCAAGCCATAGGTATGTCCAAAAATGGAGACCAGAGCTGGGCATTATTTGCTAAATCAGTTCTTGACCGGACAAGACTTGCACTCACAAGCAAAGCAGAATGGTACCATCAGTTATTACAGCCATCTGCAGAGTACCTTGGGTCAAGGCTTGGAGTGGATGAATCTGCTGTACGTGAATCAAACTAAAAACTAAAGCTGGAACTTTAAAAGGAAATACAACCTTAGTTTCTTCTAATTGTTCGATGTAGGTTAATATATTCACTGAAGAAATGATTCGTGCTGGATCTGCTGCTTCTTTATCTGCTCTTCTTAATCGGCTAGATCCTGTTCTTCGGGAAACTGCTCATTTGGGAAGGTTTGTGGATGCAAGCCAACCTTGTATAAAATAACTGTCAACTTGAGATATAAGACATGAGATTTTAGTCTTCTAAGCTTTGTTATCTTCTGATTTATCTTGTCATATTAGCATTAGTTTTGTGAACCTTGAAAACATTACACATGTTTTGAGTCCTCATCTTTTTTGTTTTTATTAAATTTCTTATAACTAAGTGCAAATATTTTGGGCCAAAAAACAGTTGGCAGGTTATCAGCCCTGCTGAAGCTGTTGGATACATTGTGGTTGTGGATGAACTGCTCTCTGTTCAGAATAAATCTTATGAGAGGCCAACAGTTTTGGTCGCAAAATCTGTTAAAGGAGAGGAAGAAATCCCTGCTGGTACTGTTGCTGTTTTGACTCCGGACATGCCAGATGTTCTATCTCATGTTTCTGTTCGAGCAAGAAACAGCAAGGTAGTATCTTCAACAAAATGATTCCACCTGAAAATGTGATTGTTGGAGTGAGAAACTCAAATATTATCCCCTCTAAAATATTTTGTTGGCTTGGCAGGTTTGCTTTGCTACATGCTTTGATTCCAATATATTGTCTGATCTTGAAGCCAAGGCAGGAAAGTTATTGCTTTTGAAACCTACATCAGCTGATATAGTTTACAGGTTGATTCATTCAATCTCATCCTTTTCATGATGGGCATCTTTTGCGCCATTGAATATTACATATGTTGTTTCTTGTGGAACATTTTTTCTGATATTAAGTCACACCCTGCAGGGTTTTTGCAATATAAAACTTACAATTATCCTATCTATTTGTAGTGAGGTGACAGAAGGTGAGATAACAAGTTCGAGTAACTCAAAAGAAGCTCTCCCACCGCCATCTGTAACTTTAGTTAAAAAGCAATTCAGTGGCAGATACGCAATATCATCTGACGAGTTCACCAGCAACATGGTGAGCTAACCATGTTTTCCTTTGATTAGTATTTTTTTTATTTTATCTATTTCCTTATATGAACACAAGATTTCTCCAGCTACAGCTAACATTTAAATTTCTCTAGGTTGGAGCAAAGTCACGCAATATTGCGTATCTAAAAGGAAAGGTGCCAAATTGGATAGGGATTCCCACCTCAGTTGCACTCCCATTTGGAGTTTTTGAAAAAGTTCTCTCAGATGATTTAAATCAGGTTTTACTCACTTAGAAGGACTTTAAACTTAAAACAGTTCCATTTATCTGTGTTGTAAATTTCGGTGGTAATGTTATGTCTTTTGTTAATTCAGAAAAATTGTGTTTGTAGCAGTGCTACTGGCCTCTCTAAAACCTCCGTTCTATAAATATGGTTCTACAGATTCTTTCTTACTTTCTGGCCCTTAATAACCTTCTCAATTGCAAGGCCTGAACAGTGTAGTCAATGCTGCAGTTTTATGGGGAATAGACAACAAAACATCTGTTACTAGCTGTGAATAACAAAAAATAACCTTCTCAACACATTATAGGATGCAAGCCTAAATCTCTGTTATTTGGAACAAGATCTTAATCCCGTATAGCTGAGTTATTCACATATCCAATATGTTGCTCTTTCTGGTTCTATGGTATTTTTGTGTCCTACAATGTGCTAGTATCTCTGTTTTCTGCTACTTTTTTATACCATGGGACCTCAGTTACAATTTCAAATTGTAACTGACAGAAAGTCGCGGTCAAACTAGAAATTCTGAAGAAAAAGTTGCACGAAGGAGATTTCCACACACTCGGTGAAATTCGCAGGACTGTTTTGGACCTTGTGGCACCTTCACAACTGGTATGCTGGTTTTGGTACTTTTTTTAATGTTCTATCATGTAAGTTGTGGTAATTTTCTTACTCATGCCTTTAATTTCACCTGAAGATTATACTAGCACAATCTGTTAAAGCCTTCTAGATTTTCATGGTTCTGATCGGTTTTGGTGGCCTCATCTAATTTCCTTATTATTTTTTAAACTTTTCCATTGGTCAAAAAGGATGGAGTCTTATTATTTAGAAAATTTATACATGCAATAGGATCTTTTCTGTTATACTGATGTTATAATATGAATACCTAAACAAGTATTGCTGCAATCATGTCAACAATAGCCACAAAAAGAAAAAATCAGAGACAAAAACAAAAACAAAGTAAAGTGAGATGGAATGGAATATCTACTTCTTGCAATCTACTTCTTCCAAAGTTATGTTTTGTTAACATTTAGTTTCTAATCATATAATCAATTAAGGATTATTAAATGAAGTTTTGACATGAGGGTTTTTCAGATCAAGGAGCTTAAAGACAAGATGCAGAATTCTGGTATGCCTTGGCCTGGTGATGAAGGTCAGCAGCTATGGGAACAAGCATGGATGGCTATCAAGAAGGTAAACCTTAGCAAGGCTCTTCTGGAGGGTGACACAACTTCGTTTTTCCACAACAGTGTTTTTATGATTAGAGAAAGGTTATATATAATTTTGAAGAACATGACTAAATACATCCTTCATGACCTCTCTGTGTTTGGCCTGCTATTCATTTTAGTCAGAATCGATAAACAAATTTATTTCTTGAACTTCTTCTATCTTTTCTGTGGTTGCAAGGTGTGGGCTTCTAAGTGGAATGAGAGAGCATATTTCAGCACAAGAAAGGTCAAACTTGATCATGATTGTCTTTGCATGGCCGTCCTTGTTCAAGAGATCATAAATGCAGATTACGCATTTGTTATCCACACTACAAATCCATCTTCAGGAGATTCATCAGAAATATATGCTGAGGTAATATATCATTACCGTGCCATTCATTTCAATCTAAGCATTAAATTGGTTCTGATATATTTAGTAAAAAAGAGCATCCTGATTGTTGGTACTCCAGATAATGTGGACATTTTCACTTCTCTTTCCCCCCTCATTAACTCAGTGGACTGCTCATAGAAAAAGGAACAATAGTTAAAGTATGAGCTCTGTTTTGACCTCTAGAGGAATGGTTAGCCAACTGACAAACCTTCCATATTGTGAATTGTTTAAGATGTTTTCCTTCTGGCACAGGTCGTGAAGGGCCTTGGAGAAACTCTGGTGGGAGCTTATCCTGGCCGTGCTTTAAGTTTCATCTGCAAGAAGAATGATATCAACTCTCCTCAGGTTTGTAACATGAAAACAATGCTGAAGCAATACGCTGATGATCTTTATCATCTTGTGAATGGTCTGTGCTCATATGTTTCATTCTTTTTAAGGTTTTGGGCTACCCCAGCAAACCTATAGGACTTTTCATAAGGCAGTCTATAATCTTCCGATCTGATTCCAATGGTGAAGATCTAGAAGGCTATGCCGGTGCTGGCCTTTATGATAGGTAAAGCCACATCCCTAAATGCTGATTGCCAGTATTATATCGTGATCGTTCTTCTCCTGCTTAGATTATGAATATATTAATCCAGACAAGTCCTGGTATTGCAGAAAATAAGCTCCAGAAACCTCAAAAAGAGAATTTTGAGCTTACACATCTTGCTTTAGACATGTAATGTGGTTTCTTTTACAGTAACCATTATCATTGTTTCTCTACATTGTTGCAGTGTTCCAATGGATGAAGAAGAGCAAGTTGTGCTCGACTATTCTTCTGACCCGTTGACAAATGACAGACATTTCCGTCAAGAAATCCTCTCTAACATTGCTCGTGCTGGCAACGTGATTGAGGAGCTGTATGGATCTCCTCAAGACATCGAGGGTGTGGTGAGGGACGGAAAGATATATGTTGTCCAGACAAGACCTCAAATGTGAGCCAGTTTCCAAACTTTGAACAGCAATGTTGGTTCTAAAACAACAGAAAAACGGGACCATGCAATTGCACATAGAGATCAAGAATTAGGGTGAATTGGAATTCTTTAAGTCTAATATTGAGGAGCATTGCCTCTGGTGCTTGTGTTCTGTATGTAACACGTTCTACTAAATAAGTTATTCGAACAGCCCCTGTATATGTAATACAGGTGCTTCCATAGAAACAATTACTGCATGATATGATGAAATTTAAGTGGTTTACTTTTTGGATTTCTTATCTGGTGTTGGTCGCTAGGTTTTCAGATGCATGCATGATTTTAGATATTTTATTATACATTTATGTCGTAAATAATTATTATACGAGACATGTATAGCTTATGCTTTAGGGGCAACTTTTTTTCACAAAAGTATTGAAGTATATGTGCATATTTATTTGTTGAATTCATAAAATTTAAACCCCCCAAAAAAAAAAAATTTCTTTCTATATTATCTATTCAGTGTTCACATCCTCTTATTATACTAGTAAAAGATTATAAATCTAACTGTGTCATTTCTTTTTTTTATATATAATAGAAGATTCAAGGCCTCTTTGCAGTCTTTTATGTGTAATTAAGGTTTATAATCAAATATTCTCTCAATTTGAAATTGAAAATTTTTATTTGCATTTCCTTGAGAGAAAAGGGGAAAATTAGATTTAATTTTGGATGAAAATAAGCGGGTGAAATTTTTAAACTACTATATGTTGTTTCTAGGCACTCCTCAAGAATGTTGGTTCACTCGTGGGGTTTTGATTGGCCGACCTACATGGATCATGGAGGAAGGACGGCTTCTTGTGCGCCTTTGGAGTTCGATAATTTCTCCAAATATTCAAATAAAATATTATTATGTATTTGGATCTTTTCTATTTTATTATTTTGTCTGTATCTCTTACTTTTGAAAGATAAGCTTTGGCTTATCGCTTCAATGATGTAATTTATTCTCTAATAAATACCTATTTTTTAAAAAGAAAAAAGGATCAACTAATAATAATAATAATAAGTTTTTCGAATTTACATTTTGATTTTAAAAAAAAAAATTACTAAGTTTTTTTTTTTTTTTTTAACTTAAATTCAAATTATAAGACTATGCTTATGATTAACATACTTAACAATGATATATGATTTGGGGAAATGCATTTGTGAACTTTAAATATAAAACTTATTTGTTTATAAGAAAATAGATATTTCCTACGTCACTATTTAAGTCACTTTATCTTCCTTATCGCTATTTTATTGATTGTTTATCTTGTTGCCCGTGTCTCTTTCTCTTTTTCTTAATCACTGTTGTTAGTTTGATTAAAATAATAAATAGTAACATTTTAGAAAAATATTACTTTAATTTTTTACAAAGTAATTATATTAAATTATAAACAATGACGGAAGGAGTATTTTTTTATTTTAAAATGAAAATATAAAAATCCAAATTTTGTATTTCAAAGATACTCTTTAAGTTTAAAATTGAATGTCCCATTATTCATTTTGAATTTTTTGAAATTGAATATCTCATATTCTAAATTAATTATCTTTTTATTAAGAAAAATAATATTGTAATATTAAGCCAGTTGTACATTAAATTCGAGGAACTAATTCATAGAAAAAATTAAAAAAATGATAGTTCACCGGATTCCAAGTCAACCCTCGTGGCAAATAACTTGCTGAAATCACCGACCAAATCTAATGCTGATGTTGACTCTTTTCCTATCTATTTCCAAATTAACCCCTTTAGATTAAATTGATGTCTTAGTATTACTTGAAGTCTACATTTGACAAACCATTTCCATATTACTCTCGTTTGTTAGAAAAGAAAATTAGAAGGGAAAGGAGAAGACGGTAATTTGGAAGTACCAATTCGCATTCGCCTCGGATTATTCTGAATTAATCCAAATTACTGAATTTTAATTTACATCATGATTAGGACATTAGGTTCTTGCCTTCAAAGCTTCCGTTAATAAGAAGGATTTATTCAAGTAATATAGTAGTTTTATCTATCACTCTATATATTGATTAAACTTACTTAGGTAATATAACAATTAATTTTATCTATGACGGATTGATTAATAAGTCGAGATTTATCCTTTAAAGACTTCATTAAATTCAAGAAAAATCACGAACCTAACTTGTTATTCGAGGCGGGAATTGGAAGAACAAAAAAATTGCTCAAAAATGATGGGATTCACCTAAGCGGAGGTCGAAAAAAAACATGATCAAAACAACCCACAAATCAAGAATTGGGTTGTAAGAAGAATTAATGGTGCATGCAATACAATCAATCAATAACAGTTGATACATAATCATCATGGGTTGTCACCAGGGCAAGCAAACCAATATATAACATAAACCCAAGAAAAGACTACATTTTTTTTTTCTCTTAAAAACTGTTTGTTGTTGTTGTTGGCCTGAGGAACATCATCAAGTGCATCATGATGATGCAAGCGGGTTTGGTTTGGCTCGTGGAAATGGAAGATGATGTTACCAGGCATGCTAAAACACACGCAAAACCCATAAAACAGAAGAAGAAGGTCGGCACATTACATATAACATAACATAGCGGAGACAAATCTTTTCCTTCCATCAATTCTCAGACTTATCAAATCATGGGTCTAGGAAAATCTCCGCTTTGGACTCTGTACGTTATGGATGGATACGAATATGCCAATTCCATGGTGGGTGTTGGGGGGGAGGGGAAGCAGTTTTTTGCTTAATTCACCATGTCCCGCTCTCTCTCTATCTGTAAATGCTCTCTTTTTTTTTTTGTTTCCTTTGCTCTCTATTTACATAAAAGAAAAGCTGACCCCTTCGACACAATCATTGCTAAACGCTACCCTTTGGAATTCGCAACCCTTTAATCTCTTCTTATTTGCCTTCCCGTATTCCCTTCTGCCTCATTTTAATATACAAATCATACACATGCAAAGCAATCAGTACCTATAAACCCTATAGCCACAACGTATTCATAGTGGATCCACTGCTTGGCTAAGAATGAAAAACACCCTACATTATCCTAAAAAGGTAAATCAAGAATCGTTCGTAAAATAATATAATTTTAAGTAAATCGAGGAACTTTTTCTTCCTGTTTATATAATATTGAATCAAAATAAATTTGTGTTTGAATCGGAATATATATGAACAATAAATAGAGAGATTATTAAGAGTATGTTGAAGAAATTAAAATGCTTTGGAAATTTCTTGTCCCTTGGTTGATAATCGTCTGCCAAACTGTTAACCAATGCCCACTCTTTATCATGATTTCATTCCCTCCTTTTCATGTGCCCATCTTGCTGGTGGAGAGGAGGGCCTCTCTCCTTTTGAATCATTCTGACTTTTTAAGCCCATGGGTTTCAAGTTACCCATTAATTGAACCCGAATTTTCACATCAACTCTTTCATTCAATAGGGTTTTAACTTTTAATTTTATTTTACATTAATTATAGAGGTTATCAGTCACCTTCAAGTATGATCTACTTTCATTACTCTTTAAATACACACCAAGTAAACTCATTAACTACACATAATAATTTCCATTCATATCTTAAAATTTAAATATTAACTTTTTTAGCCCTTAGACACTCCAAATACATTTACAAAGTAACCAAATTCATATTAAAGTCTAAGTATTGTTAGTTTTGTAGCAAGCAACAATGCTTAAAACTAAAAAAATATATAATTAAAGAATCATTATTGATCTAAGGAAAGTATTGAATTCAAACTTGACCAGACTAATTTAAGATTGTGTAAAAATTACGAAGCTTATCTTACCTTTGGATATTCTAATCCATCTTTTACATCACCAAATATAATTTAGATAAAGTAATCCAAGGATTGATGTATAAAAAATGAAGTAGAAGAAGGGCTTAAATATCCGAAACTACTTATCAAAGCAATAGTAGTTTAAACTAAAGTCAAAGTAACTCTCATGATATTTGAAATTTAAGTTGATCAGTTTGCATCCCTTTAGAAACCCTAATAGTCAATTTAGGTAGATTCTTTCTTTATTCAACAAATACAATAGTTTTATCTTTTCTAACAATATTTACCCCTTCGCTTGGAAAGGATTGATATGATGCCAAAGCTCCCTGAACTTTCCTTTCCTCTGACCAAAATTGCGGCATAAAAAGATTAAAGATTTGAAGTCAAGGAAATACAACAAGATCATTATCATGATCATCATCTTGTTGGGCAGAACCAATTCTTTTCAAAGCTTTTGAATTCAAACCCCGGAATTCACATAAATTCCTTTTCTCTTTCTTTTTGATCAAAATGTTCAACTAAAGATTATCGTCAAGGGTGTCAGTATCAGTCTTTCGAGAATGCATCAAAAAAGCTCACTTTTGGTTCTTTGTGGGCTCTTAATCACCAGGAATGCAGGTTCTCTGTTCTTCTTCCTCTGCTACATTAATCTTTTTGTGGTCAAATAAGGAAAAATTAAAAAATATATCTTTTTAAAAAGAAATCTAGATCAAATTTTAAATTATCTAGTGGGCTTTGCTTCGGCTTGTGGACCCTCTAATGGGCTGTCCATGACATTTTACAATAGCAGAACTCATTATAACTGTTCCCTTCTTTCCGGCCCGACGGAATTATTTGATTTTTCAAAAATTATTTATATTCCATGACTTAGTCAGCCCCCACGCCCAACCCAGTTCCTAATTTTTTTCCAGACAACATTTCTTAAATTCTTCGGGTTGAATGTTAAAATCTCAGCATAATGATGATAAATATAAATAGTTTTTTTAATTACTGTCATTTACAAGTAAACTTTAAATATATAATTATTCTTCTCATTTATTGCCATTGGAAATTTTTATGATCATTATATTATAAAGAAATGTTTTTTTTTTTTTAACAAAATACATAGAAAATTAATTGTTAAATAGAATATTTGACTCGCAACATATCATGCCCCAAATCCTTAGACTCAGAAATGTAACTATAAGGTTTATAATCAATTACTTGACAATCATATTTACTACATAAAAATAAATATTCAAAATTGACGATTAATATTTAGTTTCATTCTTATCAATACATCTATAACTTTACATATTCCTGATGTGAAATTATGGTATCACACGACACAAGAAAATTTTGGTTAAATTCGAGAACTTGGAAGCAAAGAAGAAATAATGTGATCATTTGCATGAAGCTCCTCCACATCTCCAACCTCTCAAGCATGTCCAAATCACTCAATTGCTGATCCTCTTTAGGGTGTTTTTTTTTTTTTTTTTCTTTGGCTTTTTTCCCGTTTAGTTTATACTAAAATTTGTCATGTGCCCTTATAATTAAAACTGGCCCTTCTGTTTCCAATAATCTATTTGTTGTCCCCTCTTCAAAAAAAGTAACCATGGCTTTGGCAGGCTTTCTTTACAGTTACCTTTTAGTTGATTAGAAAAAATAGTATTATAAATTTGCTTCAATTGGTAATTTCATAGATTTCATGGAAATGTTGAATCAAAGTTTCTGGGCAGCATCTTGTTCATTTATTAAGATCTTGAACACATAAAGTTTCCATGCATAAACTGATTAAACTTTAGGGTGAGTTATTTTTATATTAAACTAATTTCTTGCTTCTTTCCTTTGTTAAGGTTGCTTTTGAACGAAAGGGCTTTTGGCAAACAAAGGAAGAGTCGGGACAGGATGGTTTTAAAAATGAGAAAATAAGTTGTCCACCAAACAGGCTCTATATCTCAGTAAGTTCTCCATAGATTAATACTTCAAATTAAAAGATCTTAAATTTAAAACACGATGGAAATAAGTGAAGAAATGGAGATTCACAAGACTTATAGAATCCATTATTACCAACAAACGAGTTTATAATACATGCATACACACTATGACTAACTGGCAGGGTGTGGTTGTGAATATTGAAGGAGTGTTATAATCATATTAACAAAAATAGAATGAACTTTACACCAAATTTCTAAAGTTTCCGTGAATTTTACTCATTAAAATTTAACATCTCCATTTCACGTTTGATACGTCCCTGGAAGTCTGGTGTGCCCGATCTCCTTCCAAAGAAATATTTCCAAATTGCTATAAGGATGAATAATTTGGAAAGGAAGGGAAGAAAGGGCAACTCTTTTAATTCCTCCTTTCTTCAATAAAGTCACTTCATAATTTTTCCACTTGGTCTCTATAATATAATTTCTTGATTATATATTTTCATCAAAATTCCACCCTTATAACAATATCATAGTTACAAAAATGAATCAATTCTATCATGATCTCGCCCAAAACTATCGTAAAAACCCTTCTCTATTGATCCTCAAGCATAGATCAATTGATAAAAGTTGAAGAGATAAGTAGATTGAGTTTTTAATTAGTTAGCGGATTATATTTTGGAAACGGAATGTGTGAGAATAATATGTAGGGACAAAATTTTATTTATTAATGTTCTTCTTCTCTTTTTTTTTTTTTTTCATCCAAAAACATGAGCAAATCTAAAACGCGCATGCACATGCTTGGCCAAGCATGCAGGAGGTGCACAAAACCGGGTCGGCGTGCCAGCAAAGGCTTCTTAATAATAGTATTCAGAAATCCGGCATATCATAGAAAACGACAGCTTGAAAAGGTAATATGCAAGAAAAATCTTAGTCTTAACAAACTAGTAGTAAAAGCTAAATTCTGTTACCACCTACATCATCATCTTCTCCAAAAGATCAGTTGTTCCATGTCCAAAAATGCACACAATTAAAATTAATTACACTCTGATAAGTTCATTCTCTATCCATCCGAACATTTTGTCAAATTTTTTAAAAAAATTAAGGAATTTGAATTAAAACGGTTGATCCTCGAAGTGAAAATATATAGGAAGAGATAGATGTAAAAAAAAAAATTATATTTTAGTTCTTTTGAAACTCTTTTCAAAAGTACGCTTATTTTTTGAATTTGTATATATTTTCTTTTATATATTTGTGTTATATGCATATAGTATATAGTATATAGTATGCATGATAATAGGATTAGAAAAATGATATGGAATGTGAGGTGAAATTGAAAAAGGTGGGATGGAGAGGAGATGAGAGAGCTGACACAAAGAACATCTGGGGAAGTGGGAAAGAGAAACACCCAAAGCAAAGAACTTTGGAACCCCCAGAATCAAGTGTAATTCCTATCTGTCTTCAAAGCCAAAGAAAAGAATAACAGAACTCAGTATCCATTGGTAATATTACCCTATAAAAATTGACACAAAAGCTAAAGTTTCAGTCTTTGTATAGGAGACTGGAAACACACCCACTCACCCACCCCCCCTCCCCAAAAAAAAAACCCCGACTACCCCCTTCCCTCCAAACCCCACTCCCACGCCCTCTCTCTCCACTCAATTTCTTGATTTTTCTTCCCTGTCTTTGGACAATTTTTTTTTAAAGAAAAACTTAAAAAAAAAACTCTATGCATGTCTTGATCACATTCACAAAACCCAGTATTTATTTCCCCACAACCACATGGATGTTTACTCTAGAAATACTACACACATACACATTGCCCATTTTTTTGTGTTTTCTTTATTATACCTTGAAGTTTGCAGATTGTCAGAATATAAAAACCAAGGTGGAGTATAGAAGCAGAGAGACTCGAGAGAAAGAGAGAGAGAAAGAAAGGACAGTACAACTGGAATTCTATTATTTTGGGGTTTTGAAGCTTTGGAAATGGTGGAGGAAAATTGAATTGTAACTTGTAATGGTTACACTGTGTTGGATAGATTTGCTGGTGGGAGGAGGAGGAGAATTGCAGCAGCAATTTGGAATTCCATTTGAGAATAATTGGTTCTGCAGGAGAAGACGACAAATCCAATGTGAACAAATACAAACAGTTTCAGTAGAAGATCAAGAACAAAAAGAAGAAGAAGAAGAAGTACAAACTACTAGTATTATTAATCCTCCAAGAATGGATTCTAGCTGCAGCAACATTTCCCGTCCAATCATTTCCATTTTTGTTTTCTTTCTATTCTTTATCTTCTCTGTTTGTCCTGTCCATCCTCTGCCAACGACAGACAGTTTCAATCAGACAAATCAAACTTTCCGGCCCATCGAGGGTTCACTGAAGTTGAAGATGATTAGAGCCCATCTCTCCAAGATCAATAAGAACGCCGTCAAGACAATTCAGGCATGTCCAAGATTTCTTAATTCAGAACCCATTAATCCACCTTTTTTTTTTTTCTCGAATTCTTCTCAAAGTTCATGATGTTCTGTTGCAGAGTCCCGATGGTGATTTTATAGACTGTGTTTCTTCTCATCAGCAACCGGCTTTTGACCATCCTCAGTTGAAGGGGCAAAAACCATTGGTAATTTCTTTTTTTTTCGTTTCCCCTAACTGAAATAGCATATGATACATTGAAACAAGAATTTACAGTCAGTTGGGAAAAATTTTAGGACCCACCAGAGAGGCCCAGAGAACAAAATCCAACCGGAATGTTCTCAGAAGAAAACTTTCAGTTATGGAGCATGTCCGGTGAATCATGCCCAGAAGGGACTATACCAATTCGAAGAACAACAGAGCAAGACATTCTCAGAGCTAGCTCTATTCAAAGATTTGGCAGAAAACTAAAAAGACCTGTCCGAAGAGATTCCACCAGCAATGGCCATGAGGTTGGTACAAGATTAATATCTACTATTCATATTTACTCTTAACCTTTCCAAACTTCCATGTTTTCCTTTCTCTAATTAGCATCTTTCTCCCTCCAGAAGTTCTTTTCTTTTCTTTTCTTTCTTCCTTGTGTTCGAGTGAATTGAGATTTTGATACCACAGTGAAAGGGGAAGCACAAGAACACTTTTGTGGAACTATTTCTTATACAGCCACTTTTTTGTCCAAGGAAAATTCCCATATGGAAAAAGACAACATATGGTCAAAATTAGACAATAAATTTGTTAGCTTTACCCATTGGACGGATCTTCTTTAATCCTTAGTAGTAGTATTTCTATTTCTACGTCAGACCTGACTTCCATGGCTTTCTTTACCTTAAATAGTTTCTCGAAGAACATCTAATTTCTTCCATTCCTGAATTTATATCTCATCTCTTCCCTTCAAAAAACTCAATGTCCCTTATTATAATTCTTGCTGATCACAGCATGCTGTGGGATATGTAACTGGAGATCAATACTACGGAGCAAAGGCAAGCATAAATGTATGGGCACCAAGAGTTGCAAGTCAATATGAATTCAGCTTATCCCAGATGTGGGTTATTGCTGGTTCTTTTGGGGATGATCTCAATACCATTGAAGCTGGTTGGCAGGCATGTTCATATAGTAAATTTATAATGTCACTTCTGATATGTTCATGGTGGTCAAGAATATTTTTTTTGATACAATGGGATGTCAAAAGTTATGGCATTTTTTATTTTTCAACTACTTCTTTTCAAATTCTTTGATTTTTTTTTTTTCCTTTTCTTTCTTTGTACTTCTTTAGCCATAGATGCTAATTATGTACATTTAATTCTACAGGTTAGTCCAGAGCTGTATGGTGACAGCTATCCCAGATTCTTCACTTATTGGACCGTGAGTGGCTAAGTCCTTTTTCAACTGTTCTTCATCTAATTTCTCCTGTTTGATTTACAAATCTGAAATGTGAATTAATGTATATGGTTAATTAATTTAATTCCCAGAGCGATGCATATCAAGCCACTGGGTGTTACAATCTGCTGTGCTCGGGTTTTGTTCAGACAAATAATCGAATAGCCATTGGAGCAGCTATTTCTCCTACCTCTTCCTACAACGGTGGCCAATTTGATATCAGCTTATTAATTTGGAAGGTAAAGTTTATTTTATTCATCTTCCTCCCATAAGTGGCTTTTAAAATTGATGTTATTTTTAAAATTTTATCCTTTATTTTCATAATAAAACAATTCAATTAATGTAACATTTGATGATGTAAAATGATGATATTTATAGGGAAACAATTTTCAGAAACGTGAATTCCTTTTTTTCCTAGTGGAAATGATTGTGTTTGGTCCAAAGTAGAGGCAAATGAAGAACATTTAAACATATGTTTGGCTCTAGAAGTTGACCAAGCTTAGAACAGAGGTTGGAGTCGGCCTTTAAAGAATCAAATAGACATATAGAATCTCCAAAGATAAGATTTGGCTGTGGAAAGTTGAAGAAAATTCTAAGTAGTAAAATTCAAAGATCAAGAAAGAAAAAAAAAAAAAAAAACCCATGCAAATTAAGGGCACTAAGTCCACTAAAGACACCCCCGCCCCCCCCCAACACATGCAAAGGGAGAAAATATTGCAGGTATTGGGGGAGAGATCGTGCACGAGTTCACATCATCCGTACACACGCTTTTTAAGAAGTCGGATGCATAATCTCACACCTTGTAGGCCAACTAGCTAACATATACCAGTTGAGTCATTGTAGGCGTGCTCAGCAATCTCCATTTTCATCTTCATCATCGTGTATATATATATATATAAGGATGTTGACACAGAATCCCAGTGGACAATTATTTTCCCTTGTGTGTGCTTTTGTTTACTTCTTTTGTCTGATTCCCCTCAGCCTTAGCTTCAAAGCAAAGACTTCCACTAGTTGTCTTTTCTGTGATCTTTTCTAGAACTCTTAACTTTTCGAGTAAGTCTACTTTACTAACTTAAGCAAGACACACTTCTTGTGAGTCAAGTTTTAATAATAAATTGATCACCTGATTAATATTAGTAAATCGAATCAGAATTTCTCACCCGATATGAAGAATTATTGCTTTTAAATGATGTCGTTTACCACCCAACGAAGCATAACCATACCCAAGTAAGCAAGACTTCATAGAATCTCTTATTCTGATTTGATATGAAAGTTTCGAGTCGAAATTACATGTTTTAATGATATATGTGCAGGATCCAAAACATGGGAATTGGTGGCTAGAGTTTGGATCGGGAATTTTGGTAGGTTATTGGCCATCTTTCTTGTTCACACATCTTAGGAGCTCAGCAAGTATGGTACAATTTGGAGGAGAAATAGTGAACAGTAGATCCTCGGGAGGGTTCCACACATCAACACAAATGGGGAGTGGACATTTTGCTGGAGAAGGGTTTGGGAAAGCTTCCTATTTCAGAAATTTGCAGGTGGTGGATTGGGATAATAGTTTAATCCCATTGTCAAATCTTCGAGTATTAGCTGATCATCCAAATTGCTATGATATACAAGGAGGAATTAATCGTGTCTGGGGGAATTACTTTTATTATGGAGGACCTGGAAGAAATCCAAGATGTCCTTGAAACGAAAATGTATTGGTACACAAGCTTTTTTTGGGGGGTAAATTATTGTATTAATTAGGTCTTGGGCAATGTTGGGTTTTGCTCTCCCCAGGGTCTAAATAGAGATCAAATTGGGGTATTCTTTATATTTTTCTTTCAAGCTAACAAGTGATCCATAAATTACACCGATTTTAGGGCTTTTATTTCCCTGTAAATTTTTTTCCATCATTTAATAGTGAATATATTTTGTATTTTCGTCCATCTTTTAAATATACAATTAAGAATTAAAAAAGTGATAATTTTTTTAACAAATTACGAAAAGGACTTCACGGGAGAAAATTAAATAAGTATAATAAGAATAATTTTATTAAAAAAATTACCCTCTTCATTCGAAATTGAATGTCTCATTTTGATTTATATGAAGTTAAAATGAAACACTCCATAAGGCATATATATATATACATACAAAAATGCTAAAAGGCATATGTGTATATATATAAAAATGTTAGTGTATGCAATATTGCACACACTAACAAGTGCAACCGTTAGTCAACTAACGGTCAACTATCTTATTTTTTTAAAATAATTAATTAAAATTTAATCAAGTACCCTAGGGTTTAGTTTATTCTTTTAGGGTTTAGTTTATAAAAAATATTTTAAAAAATAATTTTTCTTTGAAGAATTTATTTTTTCTTAATAACTAATCATTAACTTTGACCGTTAGTTGATTAACATTAATCTCTCT
>JAOXNR010000013.1:13940791-13995070 GCA_028571225.1 Parsonsia alboflavescens
TAATTAGATATAATGAAGTACTAACGTTGTGGGAGTTGAGAGAGAAATTAACTTGTGGTGATCAATTACACGTAACTTGTGCTGGATTTTTAATAAGTATGTGTCATTATTGACCTTAATTACACTTGTCCGTATGATGTTAGAGTGCCATAAGTAAAGTTAAAAAACCCCTTCTTTTTCTCTCTTTATGGTTTCTCCATTCTTTGGATATATGCTATCTTCTTCTCTTTCTAATTTCTTGAACTCGCTATTCAACACCTTTTTTAGAATAGGAAGAAGGGAAGACAATGAATATGTAGAAGGAAAGAATAAATAAAACTTAAAGTTAGTTTCAAACAATAAGTTTTTTATTATTAATAGTACGATCTATAAGTTAATATTTCTATCTCACAATACAAGTTGTTAACCATTATTTCATCCAGATTAAAGACTCGTATGTTAGGTAAAAAATGTTTGTCTTCTCTCTTATTAATTATAACTACAATTCTCTTCCTTCACTAAATGAAAGGAATATAATAGAGGGTAAGGATGGGGAAAAAACATCATAATTATACATTGATAATTATAAAACGACTTATATTGTGAGACAACCAAAACAATCTAAAGTGATTTATATTGTAGAATGGAGGGAGTACTTTATACAATATTTAATCTTGCATGATATATAAAGGTTTGTCAACCCAAAATGAGAAATATAATTGTACTATAAGGTATGAAAACAAGAAACCAAGTCCAACGAAATTTCATTTGCATCTTTTTTTGGCAAATAATTAAATAGTACTTCTTTAAATGTAAAACATTTAATCAATCCTAATTAATAAGAGCACAATATTTCAAATTTCTTATTGTATTCGATCTAAAACGGAACTTATTAGAAAATAGTAATTTACATGATCTCTTTAGAATTTCCATTTACATATAATTTATAAACTACTCTTTCTCTCCCGAATTGAATATTACAATTTGATTTTTCACATATTTTATTAAAAAAAATTTAACTTAATTTATTAATACATTGTATTATCAATTTTTTTTAATAAATTTTTTACTAATTTAAAAAAATAAGACATTCAATTACAAACAATTTAAAATAGAATAATGGACATTCATTTAGACGGTATTACACAAATTTGGGCAACCAACATATCTAATGTGCTTGCATGAGGACGGAAAATTGGTCCTTTTGCATGTTACGCGTGTGTAAGAGTTATCAAGTGTCCCATCACATGTGCTGTTCTCATTTTTCTAGTATTGCATTGGTAGAACAATCAATGAATAAGCTTCTATTCTTAGCAAAGTCAAAAAAACTTCATTCATGTTTTAATTTTATTTATCAAGATTTAAATCATATACTATAACTTAAGAGTCAAAGGGTTCATTTAAACTACCACCAGGAAAATTTATTCATTTCCTGAATTTTGACCAACTATCACTGTTTCATTCCACAAGTCAACATTTTCCTGACACTTTAATTACATCATAGTCCTCCTTAGAAAAATATTTCATCCATATCAAATTATAAATCATTTGAATTTATTCTTTTTTTATTTATTATTATAAGAAGTTTAATGAATAGTGTATTCATTTTTTCAAATCTTACGTATGCTCTCTTTCTCTCCTTATAAAATGTTTTTTCTCACTTTTATTCTTAATGTTATTCTCCAATAGGAACATTTTGATGAAAGAAAAATTACTTTAATATTGATAAAAATAACTACAAGCAACTTATTTAATTTACAAATAACATTCGAGTCAAACTTATGCATGCATGATCTTTTTGTAAGAACGTCAAACTCATGTGAATCAATTCATTAAAAATAAAGTTTATAGAAAGATTCAATCTTTGATCAGGAGTCAAACCTACCATCTAATGTGTACACCTGTATGTACACGGCTCATGTCTTCTTGAACCCCACAACACACACGTACCAACCACCTGTCCAAAGCAATGGAATTGGGTTGAGGTTGGGACCCTGCCTCCTCCCTAACTGCAGCTTTGCCTGATGAGGAATGAACCTTCATTGATGTGAACAGAAGAGGAAGATGGTGTGAATTAGAGAGTCGTCCTTCTGCACTGTTCCACCACGTACGATTATGAACACGGGCCAGAAGCACAAAACTAGCTTACTGGTAGTATCATTAATGGTATAACTAATATTTTATGTTTTTGCTGCCTAAATTTGTTTAACAAATCCCTTAGCATTAATGAGAATTAAAAGCTTTGATTGAAGCTAGCAACGGTCTTCTGATGCAAATCTTAATGGCTTTCACCAACCCGTCATATATATATATAAGTCATCACCGGCGGTGACTGACTAACAATAATCATCACGAACCGCGTTGGATTTGCACTCACGGTGGACCACTGATCTGATCATATATATATATATACTCACAAAGAAATGACATTACAGCTACACTAGCAATCATGGGGTTGCTATTCATCTGTGGACCTTCATCAGTGGCTGCCGCAGCATAGATGATCATGATATTAACGTAGGACGGATGATGCATATATGCCTGCAGGACTCCGAGGAATATATACCATGAAACCAAAAGGCCGAGCCAGCAAAGGAATCAGGAATCCTTTAGATCTTGAGAGTGACAGATCCCGAGTACAAAGGAAATACTCCACTCCATCCGTCTTTATTTATAAGTTACTTTAATTCACTTTTTTTTATCCATAACTTGTCGTTGATAATCATAAAAGAAAAAACAAAAAAAAACTTATTATTTGATAATTTAATGAATATTTTACCCTTTTTTTTTTCAATTTAACCTGTTCCTTCCTTACAACATTTTTTCTCCGTTTCTTTCTTAATATTCTTTCCTATAGAGATATTTTGAAAAAAAAAATTTATATATACTTTATCTTAATATTAACAAAATGAATTATATTAAGAAAGGGATATTAGTTTTTTTTTTTTCCGATAAAAACGTATATGATGGTTCCATTGCTGGTTGGACCTGGTGATTATTATGAAGGACTTCCAGTAGCTCGGATAAACCAAAAGGCCCGCAACATTACTTAGCCCATTGCTAATTGGTCTCGATTTGAACCTCCTTTTTGTCTCCCTAGAGTGAATGATGTTGTGACCAGCATTGGGCAGTTCCTCGGCCCGGGACTCTGCTATAATCATTGAAGCTTTGCCCAACTTCCTTCTAATATATTCATTCGCATTATTGGATAATATTTTATATAATGAGTATAATTTTAAGTAGTTGAGAAAAAATATTATTGGTGAGATTCGAATTCGATACATATGATCTAAATGTTCGTCATTGCACTTATTGGATGTCCCGGAAGGGACTTTAAATTGTTAACCTTGACAATTATCATATTCATAGATTTATAA
This sequence comes from Parsonsia alboflavescens, assembly GCA_028571225.1. Taxonomy (NCBI): domain Eukaryota; kingdom Viridiplantae; phylum Streptophyta; class Magnoliopsida; order Gentianales; family Apocynaceae; genus Parsonsia; species Parsonsia alboflavescens. The sequence goes on from JAOXNR010000013.1 coordinate 13,944,148, forward strand.
TCCTATCATAAACAGGAAAATTGAAGAAAGTAACAATAATTATGTAAGTTATGAATATCAACAGTAGTAACTTAATAAAATAACTTAAATTTCTCTTGCTAAAAGGGAACGGTAGATCTTTATTTTCTTTTCATATAAAGAGATAAATATAATTAATTACTTTCTACATTGTGCCACTTATTTTCTTCTCCTTTGCAAACCAAGAGGGAAGCATAAGTTTAATCATAACTTTTCTAATTGTCTATGTAAATCATGATGTCATTTTATAAAAATTAATATAATTTTTTTTTCTTTTCCAAAATGTCCTCTCGTTCCCTTTCAAAAAACTGAATACTACTTCACTATATATCATTAGAGGGTGTAATATAGAAAAAATAGCATCAAATACTCATAATTAGTGACAAGAAAAATTAGTTAAAATGACTTACATTTATTAACTAAGGGAGTATATATATATAAATCAATAGTTTTGTGCTAATGGTCCTCAATATGCTTGATGCATAAGATTCATGTTATTTGTAAGGAATTAACGAGGAAGATTATATTAAATCATGCTTTAGCCCTCGGTCTTTCTTAGTGGGATTAGGGTTTCATTATAATATTATAGGTAATGCCATTAGATTATTACGGCCTAAATAACATAAGTTAATTTGTCTTACTGTCTGATGTGATCAATTTTAAAAAAATGTGCCATCAGAAGAAAATCAAAAGATTTGACTAACTAATCACCTTGATATCTTCTTAATGATTGTATATAATATTTGAACAAACTATAATAGAATATGAAGTCCTTCTCCAATCATAGATTTCACAGGAACCGCAGACTATAATTACATCTTTTTATGGCAATCATTCTAGATAAATCCTAAATGATCAATTCAATTTTAAAAAAATATTAATAAGAATTAAAACCGAGACTTTGGTATCGTGCTCGGCGTTCCATCCAGAAGGGACGGTAACCCACTTTCTCTTGAGTGTAGTCATGGTGGTTTAGGTAACAGCGTGCAGTGTTTGGTTTTGCACAGGAAGGATAGAGATTTCCTTGTAATTCTAGAAGGTAATGAAAATTCTATATGACTTTTAAATTAATAAGCAATCATTTCATTAGGAAGAAATCTAATTTCTTTCTCCTCTTCTTAATGGCACTTTGAAGATCACATGAGTACCAGAATAACCTAATGGCATCACTTTGGACCATGATCTCTTTTATGATAGTAATTCTTTATCAATCACATGAATCTTTCTATGCTCATGTTAATACGTCGAGTGTGTTAATCAACGTAGAGATATTGGATGGTATAAGGAAAAAATGAATTAAAAGAATTTTTATACACTAAAAAAATTTAGTTATAAAATAAAAAAATATATATATTAATAGCGCAAAATTTTAAAAATTACTATTACCTGTGTTTCCTTGTGAGTGGCACTCATGCTTTTGCTTTTAGGCACAATTGAAACCCTTAAATTGTGAGAGGTGGACTTGATATGAGTTTAAATATATATGTCAATCAACTGTGAGTTCATTTACCTCCTCATCTTTTTTTTTCAATTAATCTATGTTTGGGGGATAAAAATGACTATATGAATGCTTTATTTTTCATTTTTCATTTTGAGTCGTTCGAAAATAAATGTTTCATTTTCCTAATTAGATTAAATTTTATCTAATAAATGTATTTGTTACACAATAATTAGAGTTTTGTTATTTTTAAGTGAAGGTTACGTGAATTGGATTGAGTTGTTTTTTAATTCTCGTGGTAAACAGGTTGATAAAGTATTTTGGGCTTGTTTTAAAATAGTAAACAAATGTGTAAAGTTTACAAAAGTCAATTAAAATGTGTCAGCGGATAAGAAAAAAAAAAAAGTAAATTGACTGGAAAGTTGTAACATGAATCAAATTTAGGCTTACATTTGTCATTACTTTATTCATCATAAAAATTCTTTTTTCCAAAACATACTTATTAAGAATGGAAAAGATAAAAATATTTCATGAAATGAGTGAGGAAAAAAAAGTGTAAATATTCATTAAACTATTAATAATAATTTATATAAAGTAAAAAAATAATCTGGTGGTTTGTGACTTAGCTTTGCTTGGAATTGGATCAGATAATTTACACCATCTCTGATCTTACCATATGTTAGGAACAACCTAGAAATTGAAAATTAAAAAAGCACCGACAACCAGATTATTTTTTGCAGATAAAATGCGGTGACCATGGTATCTGCATGCGCGCCGCTCTATCATTCCCTTTCTCTGGAACGGCCATGCCCACCCACTGTTCCTAGCGATTGAACACAACGCCCCAATCCCATTCCCTGAGGTCGGCCAAACCGAGGGCAAATGGCAATTATTAAATCATATTTAATTTTCCCCTTACCCAGAAACTTTTGGACTCAAAGTTATGAGTTAGTTCTATCATTAATTGGAGGATAAATTTCTGAGAAAAGAGAAAACTTTTAAGGGTAAGTTCATTTATATATTACTACTACACATAAATGTGAATACTACTATTTTACACATAATAATTAAGCATTCACAGGTTAATTGTGCCTCAATTTGCTTGAATTGGAAAAAAAAAAAAAAAAAAGAGAGAGTATTAAAATGTACTGTTAAGATTTTAATTTGTTCAACTTGAGTTTTAATAGTTTAATAGTAAGTAATAACAATTGAAATAAAGAGATCTTGAGCTCGTGAAGTAAGGAGAATAAATGAGATATGACACTTTTGATCCTCATGGAAGGTTAGAAGAGGAATGAGTATCGAAAAAATTAGTAAATTAATTATTATATTGTAAATGATTAATTTAGTTTTTCATTTGTTGGTCAAATAACGTATCTTTCATATACAAATATGATGGTACAATAATTTAATCTAATTTTCATAATAAATATATTGTTATCTTGGATGGATTTGTTATTGAATTTGATTTATTTGAATCATTTTTACAAATTGAAAAGTAATCCAAGAAAATACGTAACCTAAGAAGCCGGTCAAGAGTCAAAAATTGCACAACCATCACACGAGGCTGGTCAAGATCCATCAGAGAAGTACAGCCTATGAAGTCAACCCTTTAACTTCTGGTCAAATAAGGATTTTACGGTCTTTTTGGAGCTGTTTTGACCAGATTTTAGGAGACCAACTAAGGATCACTATTCAAGGATAGTGGGGATGAAGTTGAGAGATTATGGGCATGAAGTTTGTTGAATTTTAGCAGTATAAATAAATAGCCCTTTAGATTAAGGATTAGATACATCCTTTTCATTCTGTCGTTGCCATTGTTTATATTTTCCTGTAAATTTCAATTTTCATGATAAGATCATGAGTGCTTAAACTCTTTTTATTCTGGCTGAGTTTTTATTCTTCAGTTTTCAACGAAGCTGATATACATTTAATTCCTTTTCTTTATTTTGATTATTTGATCTTTTATTCAATTTAGGCCTGTTGATTAACTGAATCAGTACTGTTAGTGTCAATTTTAGTTCATAATTAAAGTCTTCACGAAAGCAACAATCAAGGGAACTCCTCGAGGAATTATTTGTTCTAAATTAACATTCATATGCGGGTGTTGATTATTTAAAGTTGGGTCTTTCTTTTACTTAATGCAGTTGTGTAATTGAAACTCTCAGGTGCCCTAGAGGTTTATTATCCAACTCGAATTAATAATAGAGAGTCTCTTTGTCAATTAAATTATGAAAGATTACTAGGGTGAGGCGTTCTTCTTTTTGAACATAAATAGAATTCAAACTAAATTCTCTCAATATCTGCATTTCCCTATTTTTATTTTATTAAATCTCAAATCTGAAACCCCCATTTTGCTTTTAATTATATTTCTTTATTTGGTCTTAAAAGGTTCTATAAAATTGGATTAATAATTCCCTGTGGATTTTAATTTGTTTTCACATAGGTACTTTATTTTTAGTGGCTTCGACAATCCATCAAAATATTTACCGCTTCTATCTCATCTTCTACTTTATTTCTCTATCAATATATTAAACTATAAAAATGAAATACTCCTTGATTTAATATATTCTTTCTATTTAACACCTTATTATTATTATTGGCTAAAACTTTCTCCATTATTTTTTCTTACTAAATAGATGATGAGATTAATACTTCACTTCTAAACAAAGAAAAGTGCAAAAACGCATGAAAACGGGTGACGAGTACTCTTGAGCATATATTTCTCTTTAGGTTTGTCAAAAGGTTCTTTTAGTAATTTTATTTGTAACACTCGGATTTATTTTACATAATTTCTTTTATTTGTAAAATTATTTTAATGCTTCTTTATTTATTACATAATCATGCATGCCAATGTTTTTTTTTCCCCCTAAAAATATTGAATGACTACCATGATCTTTCATTCTTCCTTCTCATTCTTTTGCATGAAACCCTCATGGGGAGTTTGGTTCGTTGAAATTGTGATTCTATTCACGATCAATTCCAAGAAATTGCATGTGTGACAATTAATTTAAAAAAAAAAAAAAAAATCTTTTTTTAAGTGATAAATATTTTAAAATAGGAGAGCATGAACTAGATTAAGAAATAATTGTTCTTACAACTTTTTTTATTAACAAGGCGTCCCATCAATGATGAACCAAGGTCATACTTTCTCTTCGTTCTGTGCTTTTGCTGTTTTGCACGTGATAATCATGAAATGTGTTTCAGAATGGCACACACAATAAAGGTGATTTTCTTTGTGAGAGATCAATATTGAGAATATATAAATCGAGGGTATCTTATTTTCAAAATCCTTGGCAAATGATCTATGTTTAAGGGGATCAATGAATGTATCTTTTTACATCTTATACGCTTTTATTTTATAAGGTCAAGTTTATCGCGAATCTAATTCATATTTTTCCACATAATATTATAGTTTATATCAAGTCACGTAATAAGTTAATTCATATGTTCTTGCGATATTAAAGTACCAACCTCATTCTCACGCAAACATGGACTATGCTTAAGGAGATCAATTAATGTATCTTTTTGATATCTTACTTGCTCTATTTTATAAGATAAAGTTTATTGTAAACTTGGTTCATACTTCCACACGTAATATTGTAGTTCATATCAATCAATGTAAATCAATTTATATATTCTCGTGATATCAAAGTACCAGCCTCATCCTCTTACAAAGATGGACTAACTCAAGGGGATCAATGAGTGGATCTTTTTACATCTTACTCGCTCTATTTTATAAGGTATGGTCTATTATAAATGTGATTAATGTTCTCACACATGAAATTATAGTTCATATCAAGTCATATAAACACAATGCCATTATTTGTAGGATCCAAAGTAAAAGATAATGTACTGTTGAGAGTATTTTATATTATACTTAATATGAACAATAAGCTCCATGTTTTTCAGTGTGGAATCAAAATTTTCCATTTTATAATACTACCGTTGCAAATGGATTATAAAAGATAATAAAATTAGTAGTTAAATATCACTATGAGGCTAAATTAATAGGGACATAGTGAAAGAGTCACTATATACTTCTTGCTGCTACTTTTTTTTTCTCAAAATAAAAGTCTCCACCCCCCCTTTTCTTTGTTAATATATAATTGTTTTATTCTTATTGTTGCTTAATTATAATTTTTCTTTAATTTTACTTTTCATTTAATATTCTTTTATATATTTCAAATAAAGCGAATTGTAATCGTAAATAAAAAAAAGATATTTTATTTATAATTTAGTTATATTTAAATATTCTTAAATCTTTTGTAATCAAAATTTAGATTTAAAAATGAGAGTAATTTTGATATCCATTTTTAATAACTATATACTGTAGTTAATTTTTACGTATATACTTCCTCCGTTCAAAATAATTTAAACGTTTTTCATCTAAATTAAAATAATTACAACATTATTCATTTTGGACAATTTTTTCCCTCCTTGAATTTATTAAAAGTTGAGATTAGTGATAATGTGATTATTGAATTTTAAAATTAAAGTGTATAAATTCAATAAATGTTATTGGAAAAAGATTAATAAATAAATTATAAAATAAGTAATTCAATTACACATTCTATATTGAAATATATAGATCACAATTATTTTAAAATTAAAACTCCATCGTAGACGACAATTATTATAAAACAGAAGCAGTAGAGTTAAAAGTGGACTTCCACGGAGGCGCGTGGACCACATGGGATCAGAAATGTACAGATGGAAGGATAAGGGGCCTGGGTTGGACAGTTAGAAGTTGGCAGGACAAAAGAGCCTTCCAGCACAGCACAGCACAGCACACCTCTATCTCTCTTCTTTAGTCGTGAATGACCAAGAAACCGCTAGAATTCTCATTTTCATTTGTTCAAAAATATCCGACTTGACCATTTCAACTCCAAGCAGAGAATAATTTAAAAAATCCCTAATGACCGTTAAAATTAATAATTAAACCAAGTTTAGATTTAAAAAATAAGAACGTACTATTCTTTATTCCAGCAACAAAATATTCTTAATATTTAATAATTAGGTAAAAAAATGAATTATTTGAGAACATTATAGTTGAGTAAAAGAACATATTTTAATAATAAAAATATTACTCCATCTATCTAAAATTATAACTCGTTTATAGTCATTTTATCAATATTAAATTTTTCTTCTTTTCTTTATTAAAAATATCCTAATTAAAGAAGAATATTAAGAATTCAAGAAAGAAAAATGTTTACTAAAGGGAGAGATGAGAAAATATTGAAAAATAATGAATAAAATATTCATTAAACTTGATTCTGGATCTTCTATTATATATTTATGTATCGCTATGTGTAACATCAATAAAAATAATTAAAAATGTTACACGTTAACTTTAATTTTTTATATATATATATTTATATATTAAACTTAAAAGATAAATTAAATTAAATCCTATGTTACTTGATATTTTTAGGGACATCTCAATAGATGGAGTAAAGAGCGTGAATACTATCGATCTCTGATTTGAATCCCACCACCACCCTTTTGAATAGACAAAAAAAAAAAAATCCTAGGTTACTTGATTGTCTTAGAGACATTCATTTAAACTTTTATTTTTTGATGTGTGATCTAGAGCCATAAACTTCCTACAATAATTTATACTAAGAAATTAAAAAAAAAATTAAATGACCTGGAGTATAATTCAGTGGAGATCACTAGGAAAACATTTGAGATAATTATTTAAAATTATTTAAGTCGAATCTTTTAACATTTTGGATCTAAATGGATAGAATTAAGGCATCAAACATAGATAGATTCAAAATCTAACCCCAAGAAACTTATAATTAGTCCCAATTTTATCCCTAATTCTGAGGAAATCCTTTGGAATCCAGTAGTAAATAGGGACGGACAACCAATGGCTGGGAATCTTTGGTCCCTTCGGGCCCATCAATCCATGACACCGGTTAAAACAAGGTAACGTGGCACCTTTCCCAACCTGTCTCTTATGGTCCCTCTGTAAGTACGCACGAGAGGATCAACAGAAAAATCGAAAAAGAATTTTACTTTTGTTTTTTTTCCGGTTTCTGAGTCCTTTTGCTCCCATTGTATTGCCGATGGTTAAAACTTATTTGTTAAAACAAGGTTTGGAATGAGAAAATCGTGGGGAAACAGACCATTCTCAAAGTCGTTCAACAAAGCCAAAAGAAGACGATTCCACCACCTAACGTACGTGAATAAAATTTCATCGGTTCTTTTTTTAGCATTCTTTGCAAATCCAAGAGAAGATTTCTGAATTCTTCATTTGGGGTTCTTGATTGTATCCAGAGGTTGAATCTTTTCTGGTTGCATTTTGGAGGGCCTTCTTCCATTTTTTGTTGGAGAAGGCTCTGTTTTGAGGGCATTTTTCCATTTTGCATTGCTCAGGTGTACATATTAATTGATTGTGCAAATATAAAATTTTGCCATTGGCAAAAGAAAAAAGAACAATGATAAGGTGGTGGACGTCTACTCTGCAATTAGTGGAGCTTTTTGCGAGTATTGTGGTGCATTTGGGATATGGGTTTTACATTTTCAGCTCAGCTATAGCTGGGGATCTCTCACAAGCTCTTAGCGATTTGCTTTTCAAGCCGAATCTGGATGCTCGTTTGAAAGCGGAGGGACGGAAGGAGAACCCCAATGTTGACGATCTTCCTCCTATTGTTTTGGTGCATGGAATTTTTGGCTTTGGGAAAGGGGTATGTTGCAGTTATGGCAATGTTAATTTGGTCTTGATTTTTATTATGGCAAGGATTTTCTTTATTTACTTCATTCTTTTGATAAAGTTTGGATTTTGTTTGATTTGCAGAGGCTGGGAGGGCTATCCTATTTTGCTGGAGCAGAGAAGAAAGATGATAGGGTTCTTGTTCCTGATTTGGGCTCATTAACTAGCATACATGATAGGTTGGTACTTCGATATTGCATTTTTGGTTCTCCGGCGAAAGTCTATATCTACCGTTATTTGCTCGTGATGATTGGTTTTGGTGATATTTAACCTCCTTTTGGGCTTCAGGGCTCGTGAATTGTTCTATTACTTGAAAGGAGGGCAGGTTGATTATGGAGAGGAGCACAGCAAGGTATTTGGCCATCCCCAATTTGGAAGGGTTTACGAAAAGGGTAGGATGTTTCACACGCTTCTTCTTCAATGTCTTTTATTGGGCTGAATTTATGGAATATAGTTCACAGGTATATATCTGAAATTCCTTTTAATTTCAGGCCATTATCCTGAGTGGGATGAGGATCATCCTATTCATTTTGTTGGGCATTCAGCTGGAGCTCAGGTTGTTCGGGTTTTGCAGCAAATGCTTGCGGACCAGGTTGGTTTGTTGCCATTCTTTTATGTGTAATGTACCTGAAACAATCTCTTTTGTGAAAATGGTGATAACAAAGGAGACCTTATAACTTGCAGGAATTTAAAGGATATGAAAACACTTCAGAGAACTGGGTATTAAGCATAACCGCCCTATCTGGAGCCTTCAATGGGACAACGAGGACCTACATGGATGGAATGCAGTAAGTAAAGTGCCAATTCTTGACTCTTATTTCGATCTTTAGTAGCCAAATGCCCAATTTTATGAATGAAATATGTCCCTTCGGTTGTTTAATTTTTAAGTTTAATGACTTTGAACATTTTTCTTTATGTAAAACATTTCTTATAATGATGAAGCATCAGCTTCTTGACCTCTATGCTGTTTCACTCTTGAAAACCTGCTGCAAAATGTTAATCTCATTCAAATTCTGTAATTCATAAAGTTGTTAATCCTGTGCTGCGACATGAATCCTAATAGTTAAAATTTTCAACCTTGTTGCAGACCAGAGGATTGGAAGTCCTTAAAACCTATATGCTTGCTTCAGTTGTGTCGCGTAGGTGTCATCATTTATGATTGGTTTGATATTCCCTGGCTAAAGGCCTATTACAACTTTGGTTTTGATCACTTCAACATGTCTTGGAAGAGGATGGGACTTTGGGGTCTTATTGATTGTCTTATGGGCAATACTGGTCCATTTGCAACAGGAGACTGGATACTTCCAGATCTTACAATCCAGGGGACCGTGAAACTGAACAGTAATATAAGGACTTATCCAAACACGTACTATTTCAGTTATGCCACCAAGCGTACGAGGAAGATCATGGGAATTACAATCCCCTCTGGCTTATTAGGCATACACCCTTTGCTTTTCATCAGAGTGCTGCAGATGAGCCAATGGCAGTTTCCTCCAGATGTCCCTCTCCCTTATAAAGGCTATAGGTGGGTGCTTATCAGGAACTTTTCTCTTCATCCTTAATAAATGAACATGGTTTTATATGTTTCTCTCCGCTGAAGCCTGAACGTACTATTTACAAGCCATAACTATCGGTCCTACTATAGCATTTTTCTACCTATTATCTTGGATCATGCAATAGTTAACTCTTCTAGGGTGTCCTAAACAAATACTGAATTATTTCTGATTTATGAATTGATAAAGATGAAAATCTAGTTATAATAGGTAGGAGTAACATGGCAGGTGTTTTCTTTTGATTTTATATCCTGCTGAATGTAATACACTTGCAGGGATGAAGATTGGTGGGACAATGATGGAGCGCTCAATACAGTATCCATGACACACCCTCGTTTCCCAGTTGAACATCCAAGTCATTTTGTTGTTAAGGACTCTGAATGCCAACCACTGCAGCCAGGCATCTGGTTTGTCCTCCCTCCCTCCCTCAAACTACCGATTGTGAATTTTATGAGTTTGGCACTTTTGACTAGCTGTTTGAATATACTTCTGGAAGTTCTCAGAACACATTCTTTGTTATAGAGACAGAGCTAAACATTTGAATGCTTTAAGCATATACGGATGCAGAGCTTCAACATTCTTTTCTTCGTTTTCAAGATAAATGCACGGAAGCCTGTACTTGATACCATCCTAAGTTGCTTTTAATTTGCAATACTTTATTTAAACACATTAGGTTTCAATTGAGAGTGAAAGATGTTGGGGAGAATGTAGGAATCGAAATCATTTTTATAAATGGTGAATAAATGGTAATATCAATGTTGATCGTTTAAAAATATTTTGCAAGTAGTAGGAATTACCTTTGGTTCCCTAGTTACTATAGAAGCCTGAATGTAAATACTGCAATGCAGGTATTACAAGATGGTTGAAGGTGATCATATTCTTTTCATTGTGAATCGGGAAAGAGCAGGAGTTCAATTTGACTTGATATATGACAGCATTTTTGAGCGATGTAGAAAGCATGTATTCAAGAAAACTCCGACGGTACCAGATCATGTGAACCAATAGTTAGTATTTAGATGTGCTAAACTCCCTCTAATTGAGGCAAGAAATAGGAACTGATATTGAAGAAAAAGGGATGAAAGTATGCTTCAATGGAGCATTTTTCATTGTATTTTTCTGATCTGTGGTTCACACAACCCCATTGATCTTCTTGTAAACGTGAATAACAGTAATATTTTTATCTCGGAGGGAGTTATTTTTTCTGGTCTGCCCTGCTTTGCGTTTGATTTGCAGTATCTAGTTTCCGGACTTGTAATGCAGATTGACTGCAAGCTCAGAGTGACCACTGTATCTTCTTTGCTCTCAGTTCTTGCTGCTTGCTGTAACCTTTTCACATGTACGACATATATGTGGTGTCATGCTAACTTAAATAACCTTTTAATGAGTATGGTGATCTATAATACTCCTTTATTTAGTTAATATAGTTACTTATGGAAAGTTTTCTAAAGAAAAATGATTAGAAATTCCACCCCACCCCTCCTTCCCCATTGATTATGAGCTTATGTACGTATGTATTTCTTTTACACGAAATTGAATATCTTATTTTGATTTGCATATATTAAAAAAAAAAAATACCTTAATTAATTTTAATATTATAATGTCATTTTTTTTTTAAAAAAAGAAAAGTTTAATTAAATTAAAAAATGAAATATTTAATTACAGATGATCGAGGGAGGAGTATTATTAAACTATGTGAATGATGATTATTTGTGATATTTTAAATTTAATGAATATTTGTTCATTTATATCAGTTATTTCAGTATATATAATAAAGTTTATTCCTGTACGTCCATGCAAATAATATTTTGGCTTAAGAATATTAATAAAGTTATCATTTTTTTTTCTTCTTATTTTACAAATTAGTTTGATACTAAATCATTTAAGTTAATCAAAATATACCTTCTAATTCTTTTTAATTATTTAATCTATTATTTTATTAGTTATAAATATTATTATTATTTTTTCCATCAATTATTTCCAATTGAGAAATTTGAGTAGTGGACATTCTTTTTCATTATGGTTCGCACCATCTAAATCTATACCATATGTTTGTGTTTCGCACCTCATTGAATTGGTTCGATATTTCATATACTTCTCTCTCTCGTGTCTCCTAATAGCAGATAAAGCTCATATGTTTCTTCGCTTGTGTTTCCTGATAGCAGATCAAGAGTTAGATCTTGATGGCCATCACATTTACTCTAAAACTTGAAAGAGTTAAGGGAAAAAAAAAAAGCAGGCAAAGATGGTCATGAATATGCCAAGACTCACTCACACATTGCATTATTATGGGCAACACATGGTCATCATCATGAATTGCACATGCACAGACACTCAATTAATTCACATTCATATCTTTCTCATGAATCAGAATGTTGTTTCCTTTTCAGTTGTTTACATTGAGAAATAAAACATCAACAATGAGTGAATATGTTCAACACTTTAAAGGATAATTGGAGCCATTCGTCTCCAAATATATTATGATTGGTAATTTTGATCCCCATTTATTTTTTTAATTTTTTAGGTCCCCAAATATATATAGTTTGGTAACTTTGGTCTCCATTTGTATTTTTTTTTTTTTTAATGGTTTTCTAGGTCCTCAAATATATTATAATTGGAAACTTTGATTCTTTTTCTCAATTACCGGCAACGGAGCTACACCTCTAAGCCATGTTTTCTATTTGTTTCATGGGCAAATTAGGTATTTCACTCTACTTTTTTGTTTACTAAGGATCAATTCAGTCAATTTCGACGAATTTCCTAATTGTCCCCAATTTTGCAATAGAAATCGAGAACTATTATTGGGGGAATTAGGATTCACAGTTTCAAAATTGGGGGAAATTAGGAAATCCGATGAAATTAGGAGAATTAATCATTAGTTAAACAAAAAAGGGGAATGAAATGCCCAATTTGCCTTTGAAATCTATCGGAGACATGAATCAAATGAGTGGCTTTAGCATTTTTTTTTTTGCCATTAAATGAGAAAAAGGACCAAAGTTGTAGCCTCGTAATATATTTGGGGACCTGAAAAATAAAAATAAAAAAAAGTAAAGGGAGGGACAAAAGTTACCAATTGTAATATATTTGGAGACTTAGAACACTAAAAAAAATATGAGAATTAAAGTTAATAAACCGTAATATATTTGGGAATTTAAAAAATTAAAAAAATATAAAATGGGAATCAAAGTTACCAATCATAACATATTTAGGGACTAAAGGCACCAATTAGCCACACTTTAAACAAGGAGATTACAACATGGTTTTGGTCCTAAATAGGAAACATTAGGGCTAAAATATTAGTATTTTGCACTTTGTTTTCAAGTCTTGTCCTTACTAATGACTTCTCTAACATAACATGTACAATACATCACCCGACCAAAAGACCATTTGCATTACATGTTTCTTGAAGTACCGATAAAATATTTAAAATTTATAATTGGGGTGACCACTCTTTTGCTTATTTTGATTATTAATGGTATTGTATCGTAATGAAAGCAAAATACTTCCTCTGTCCCAAATTAGTCGTCGTTTAAATCTGTTTCATCGATATTAAGAAAATAATTTTATTCATTTTGAATTGTTTTACTCCCTTATAATTATTTTGATTTTCACAAATTACTCTCTCCTCTTGTTTCACCTTTCTTTTCTCTCTCTCTTCTCTGTTGAAATGTTTTAAACACTTAATTAACTTTGAAAAAAGTTGCAAATAAATTAAATTAATAAGGGGTAAAAAATGAAATTCAAATCTATTTTTTTGTATTAAAAATGTGTAAACGACAACTCATTTCGAAGAAGAACTTTCTCCTTCGACAGCTAATTTGGAATAAAGGGAGTAGCTCCTTTCTAATCAATTTAATTACTCATTTTCAGTTATTTTCATTTAAAATATAAGTCGTTAGTCATCATTTTATTTGTTTCATAATATAAATCGTTTTGCAATTAATTATTACTCCCTCCTTTCCCAAAATATAAGTCGTTTTAACTTTTTGTCTCACAATACAAGTCATTTTCCAATTAACAATGCATTCTTTAATTACTTGCATACTTATCATATTTTCCAAAATTAATGTCTTACATTGTAACATGAATCTATATATTTACTTATCTTATAAATTACTTGTGTTAACTCTTTGCAATAATTACTAGCTAATCATATCTTAGAAAAAACGTAAAAAAATTAATTTGACTAACATGTATAGTAGTTATTAAGTGCTTTTTTCTTAAATTAAACTGTTTTTGTGTTTAGATGTAATACTTTAAAGTGCTTTTCAAAATTAAAAGTTGTTTGGATTAAAAAAAAACTTTTAATGTTTTTTAAAATTTTTTTTTTTTTGTAAGATTTAATAGAATAGTTATATTTTATAAGTTCTAATATATTAAATACTAATATTTAAATGTATTTAAGAAAACTTAAATTATTTTTAACATAACACATTAAAAATGAAATCTTTTTAAAAAAGCATAACCTAAAAAATAGATTGAAAAATAATAATAAATAAATAAATTATGCTCAATTTTATCTTGAAAGTTCTGGAAGAATTATTATTTTCGACTTATTTTTATTCGCTATAAGTTATAAAGATATACACATGAATTAAAGCAAAAAACGACTTAGAAGGAAAAAAAGAAAAAAACAGGGAGAAAAAGTTTAAAAAATTAATATGAAAACTTTGAGAGCTAGAAGCACTTTTTTCATAAATTAATTTTTGTAGCTTAAAAAAACCCCAAATTTTAACTTATATTTGAACTTATCCTTTTTTGTATAAATGCCAAAACAAACAAGTTTTTTGCCCACTTAAGTACTTATTAAGAGAAAATATGTGCTTTTTTTAAAATTATACCAAAACCAACAGACCCTTAATCTGTTGTCTTCATCTTCTAATAAAATCTTCTCACATGGCAATTTTTTTTAATAAGATTTACAGTTAAACTTTAGAAACTATTTACTTCTTCTTTCCTCTTTGACTCCTCCATGATTATAGATATTTTTCCATCTCCATTAATTAAATAAATATAACTAATCTAACGGTCTACATTCAAGTGTTTATACTATTGTGACATGTGTCAATTTATCTCTGTAATTAGGAACCTGCATTCAACGTTATCTTAAAATTAAATAAATATAACTAGTCTTTATCTTTCCAGATCTTTTAGGGGAAAAAAAAATCTAATCTGAATAACACGTGTCCTATTTCATATTTATCTCCTTCTTATCTGCTCACTATGCCCTTAAATACTTAAATTTTTTTTTTTTTTACCCATCCCTCCTCTAATCCCCCAACATCAATTATTGTATAATTTAATTAGCATATACATATTAACATACATTGAATACATATGTAAATATATTATTATTAATAAAATATTTAATTAGCAGATACATGTTACCTTGTGACACATGTAGCATTTCATACTTACCTTCTTCTAATTTCCTTACTATACCTTTAAATACTTACATTAAAGTAAACCACACTAATTACTTAATGAGTTCCTATCGCTCGAGATCTTTTAGAGAAAAAAAAAATTATCTAATTAATGGATTCGTGTTACATCTAATTAATGGATACGTATTGGATGAATCACATGTTATCGTAAACATATTATTAATAACAAATATTTAATTACCCTTCAATGAATACATGACATGTTAGCATAGATATATTATTGTTAATTAAATATTTGATGAACGAATACATGTTAACTTGTAACACACGTACCTTTTCATATTTACTTTTTTCTTATCTCCTTACTATGCCTTTAGATATTTAATTAAAGTTAAGTACACTAATTACTAGTTTCTATCGCTCAAGATCTTTTAGACAAAAACAAAATTCATCTAATTAATGTATATATGTTACATCCATTGGATGAATCACATATTGTCGTAAACATATTATTAATAAAAAAATATTTAATTAGCATGCAATGAATACATGACATGTTACCATAGATATATTATTGCTAATAAAATATTTGATTAGTGAATAAATGTTAGCTTGTGACACACGTATCCTTTCATATTTACGTTTTTCTTATCTCCTTACTTTGCCTTTAAATACTTACATTAAAGTTAAGTACATCGATTACTCGACGAGTTTCTATCACTTAAAATCTTCTAGATAAAAAAAAACATCTAATTAATGCATACGTGTTACATCCATCGAACGAATCACGTGTTATCGTAAATATATTATTAGTAAAAAAAAAATTGATTAGCGTACAATTAATACATTACATATTTGCGTAAATATATTATTGTTAATAAAATATTTGATTAGCAGATTCACGTTATCTCATGACACCTCTACCATGCCATATTTACCTTTCTCCTTATCTCTCTACTGTGCCTATAAATACTTACCCAGTTGTAACTATGTCTCTGTGAAAAATTTTCAAAGTCCTCTTTTGGGCAATTTCTACAGTAGTAAGTCCTGGGTGGCTGATTCAGACCTCTGTCTCCAACTCTATAAATACAAAAACATCAAACGGTCGACATGGAAGCAGCTTGGGGTTCTCTTTGCTCTGCCATCGAAACAGTCATGGGTGGCACTGATCCATCTCATGTTGTTCCCAGTACCAAATCCTTGGGTCCGGTTCTTCCTCCTCGTGGTGTTCAACCGGGAGATGTGGTTGTCAATCTCGATCAGTAAGTTTTGCTCTGTTCAGGCTCTTCTTTTATGATATTGTATTGTATTATATGAGAAACCATGCAAAAGGGAATTTTCTTGACTCTGTCACCAAAAAGTTAATAGTTTTTCTTGATCTTATTGGGAACCTGTTCTTCTGTACATTGTAGATCAATTTGGTGTATGCATTTTTCTTGTTTCTTGGATTAATGTATATAGGTATCATGTTCATGTCCCTAAATGATCTTAAATTAATGATGCACATTGGTTTTTCTTTCTTTTGATTTGGGTTAAAAGTTCTTTTCGGAGACCGATTGGATTCTTTCTAGAATTGTTTCATGACAAAAATCCATTAATTGGGATGGATGGGATTTCTTTTAGAAATCCCTGTATATTATTACATTCTAATAATTATTTGGCCCGGTTGTACATAAGGTTCAATTTCAGTGCCCGTTTGATGATTCTGTTTGTTTGTTACAGTGGCGATCCAACCATTTTTGAACCCTACTGGAAGAAAGTGAATGATAAGTGCTCATTCTCAATGGATGGATATCAATCCTTGAGCTATTTTTCAAACCCCAAAAACCTGTGCTGGTTCTTGGAACCCAAACTTGAAGATGGGATCAGAAGATTACATGGTGTGGTAGGGAATGCTAAGACCGAAGGCCATTTTATCATCGTCGGTAATGGATCAAGCCAGCTGATTCAAGCAGCCCTTTTTGCTCTCTCTCCATCTGGCGAATCTGAGCCCACCAGTGTGGTCTGTGCTGCACCCTATTACTCGGTGAGTCCTGTCGATTTCTCACCCATTAAAACATGATGTTATAATTTATCCACGTTCATTCATCTGACTTTTCTGACCTTAACTATACTATAATTTTTAAAGTCAACTGAAACAGAACACAAAATTATAGTTTTCTTGATCAGATTTTGTTAAAGCATATGTCCAAATTGTTTATCATAATAAAATTTGTTCGTCACATCACTAATTTGGGCTAAATCTTGCAGTGCTATCCACAGGCCAGTGATTTTCTGCAATCAGGACTGTATAAGTGGGCAGGTGATGCCCGATCTTTCAAAGGGAAAGGTCCATACATAGAATTTGTGACCTCACCAAACAACCCATCTGGTGTTATTAGAGAACCAGTGGTGAACGGTGCCCAGGGAAAGATCGTCCACGACCTGGCTTACTATTGGCCTCAGTACACTCCCATTACTGCTCAGGCAGATTTTGATGTCATGCTTTTTACAGTTTCCAAATGCAGTGGACATGCTGGATCAAGAATTGGGTAAGTACAGCCTCCAGTCCAGCCTTTAAATAGCAACAGATGAATAGGAAACAGCCTATGGATGATATCACTTGATCTCCTCCTTTTTTGCAGGTGGGCTCTTGTTAAGGACAAAGAAGTGGCAAAGAAAATGATCAATTTTATGGAAATCAGCACAATTGGAGTTTCCAAGGAATCTCAACTGAGAGCTGCTAAGGTGTTGGAACTCATTTCAGATAGCTGCCTTAATGTGAGGTCTCCAAAGTTGGATAACTTCTTCGAATATGGCAAAAAGGTGATGGCAGAAAGATGGGAGAGGTTAAGGTTGGTTTTGAAGAAGAATGAACTGTTTAGTCTCCAGAAATATCCGATCCAGTTCTGCCATTTCTTTAACAATTATTCTGAATCTCGCCCTGGTAAATTGATTTCATGCTTGGCTGCTGATTTTATTTCAAATTTAACATATTTCTTGGAAATCTTGATATTAAGATATTGACATTTTTCATTTCATAACTTTTTCTTGACAGCTTTTGCATGGCTGAACTGCAAATTTTCTTCAGTGGACTCTGAGAAGCTCCTTCGTGAGCAGAAAATTCTGGTTAGGGGTGGAAGGCGATTTGGAACTACTCCGAATTATGTTCGTATCAGTATGCTGTCAAGGCAAGAAGATTTTGAGCTCTTTCTGAAGAGGTTATCACTCATGCTGGAATTTTCTACCTTGGTCTAGTCAAGTGGTATGGCTACAATAGTTAGGAATATATAGGAGAGCACATTCTCTGGGTAAAATAAAATCCTTTTGCTAGAAGTTAGGAAAAGATACCAGAAAATTATTGTGTAACCATAATTTGTGCCTCCCAGAGTTATTATTATCCCTCCTATAATGATAATAAACTTTGAGCTTACTCACATTTGAGTCTATTTCCTGTTACAATTTCCAATGATTAGTACAGTTAATACAAGAATACATACAAAAGGAGTTCTTTAACCCTTCATGATTAACAGAGTCACAGTCTGAATCTATAGGCTCAAATGTGTACTTTACCGTCATCAAGTTGGAATCCAACATAAAGAAAAAGAACGTTTCTTGAAATTAATGCAGAAATGAACTCCCAGCTGTTTAAGGAAGGCTGCAACACGGGACTGCCCATTGGTCTGGGTTTCATCCCTATGGCAGGACCCGATTGCTATAAATAGAACTCAGTCAGGTTTTATCAATCAATGCAGGGTTGGTGAATGTTGGAGATATGGGATATATAGAACAAGCAGTCTTGCCCCATTTGCCTCCTTGTTCAAAAAGATAGAAACTTTGCAATCTAAAATTGGAAATCTTGGAACTCTTGTTTGTCTCTTGTTCCTTTTCATCAATTCTTGATTCAAACTGGAGGCAGACAAATTCCCAACTTTATGTAATCAGCTACCTCCAGCAATCTCCATATTGATGCCTGGAGAAACTTAGGCAAAAATATCTATTTAAGATCGAATTTTTTTGGGGGTTTTGATTTTTTAATAACTTTTCCATGGTTTAGGGGCCAAGGAATCACAGAAATGCCTTGCCCCAACAGCATGTGGTGGTCTTAAAATCCTCCTACAAAATCGGGGAAAAATTTCTGTCTTAATATGAATAAATGACTTCCCCTAAGGAATAGCTATTCCTTTCGAAGTTCCTTGGAAAATATTGAGGAATTGGAAAGGAATAGGGTCTATGGTAATTCATGTTTTGTAGGCCCTGTTTTTTTCAGAAAGGTCTCAAGATTAAGATAATGAACATTCTTGGATCTGGGATGTCGATTTTTTCAACAGTATCAGGCTAAGGTGTGTTTTTTGATTTCATTTGATGTTTTTTTGGCCAAACCAGCTGAAATTTCAGAAGAATCAGAATCTTGAGAGAGAGAATATATATTCTTGAGAAATTCCCACCATGGCTAGTACAAGATCCAGCTCTGAGACCCCACCAATTCCCCAATTTTCTGGAGAGAATTTCGAAATTTGGGCTGTCAAAATGAGAACCTTTTTGGAATCTCAAGATCTATGGGAGACTGTAGAGATTGGTTACATTGGACCTCTCTCACCATCAAAATTAACCTATGCAGAAGAGGATCAACTCAGAGAAAACAGAAAGAAGGATGCAAAGGCCCTGTGCTATCTCCAGCAAGGAATTTCGGATGATATATTTCCGAAAATCATTGGAGCCACCAAAGCCAGGCAAGCATGGGAAATTCTACACGAAGAGTTTAATAATGCCAGTACTCTCTCAAGTGATGAGGAAAATGGAAAGGCTGGTGGCTTAATGATCAAAGTTTTCAACTCACCTGAAACCAACCCTAGAGGCTCAAAGGTAAGGGACATTATGAATTGGATTCTCAAAGCATATAACTTTCTTTATGGTTTCTGCTTCAAAATGAAGTAACTTTCGCTATGGGAAAAATCTCATTGTCAGCCACAAAACGTACAACATGCTATGGGAATGACAAGCAATATGCAGATACCAAAATTTGAACCAATCATTAGCCCCCAATTTGTGTCTCCATATCCTCTTGATTTGAAGGTTACGAGAAAGATTTTCACAGCATCAGAAGGTAAATTTTCTGTTACTGACATGAATGGCAGCTCACAGTTCAGCGTCCAAGGCAAGTTCTGGACATTGCATGACAGACGAACCTTGCTTGATGCTTATGGGAATCCTCTTGTCAGTTTCCGTCAAAAGGTTTTGCTTCATGAACTCTTAAGACTCTAGACTAGTTTTCTGTTAATTACTAGCATGAAATGATTCAAAAGAAAGCCTGATTCTTCTCTTGTTTCAGACAATAAGTTTGCATGATAGATGGGTCGCTTATAGAGGTGAAAGCACAAGATCTCAAGATAAGCTTTTCACGGCAAAGAGACCCTCTCTTGCACAGCAGAAGGAAACATTAGAAGTCTTCTTGGCAAGTAGCAGGAAGGGAGATGTTTGTGATTTCAAAATAAAGGGGAGTTGGTTTGACAAATCATTCATCATATACTCAGGAAAGACCAATATAGTTGTTGCAGAAGTAGGAAACAAGAACTCCATTTACAAACTGATTTTTTCCTGACTTCCCAGGTTTTGTTTTGTTTTTTCAGTACCTTATTCTTGTTGTTTTGTCTTGCAGATGCACCGGACATTTAGTGTTCAGAATCTTGTTCTTGACAAAGACACCTATATCCTGAGTCTCCAAGCAAATATTGACCATGCTTTGGTGGTTTCTCTCTTGGCGATGTTTGATGGGATTGTTCAAGATGACAAAGATGATGAGCTTGATAAAATTTTCTAGCCCAGAAAGGTGGATTCCAATGCTTTGTTTCCCAAGTACGATGAAAGAAATGGAACCCCAGCTTAGGACAGATTTATCCCAAAGCTTTGACAGTGCTCAATCTAGTGAACAAATTTATCCCACATTTATTAAGAATTCTGCGTGCATCTTTTGGCTGAAAAGAGTCCATGATCTTGCTTGCAATCGAAAGTACCACAGCTAAAACAATTACTTGATGTCATAAACTAAAAAGAGAATAA
Organism: Parsonsia alboflavescens; assembly: GCA_028571225.1. Taxonomy (NCBI): domain Eukaryota; kingdom Viridiplantae; phylum Streptophyta; class Magnoliopsida; order Gentianales; family Apocynaceae; genus Parsonsia; species Parsonsia alboflavescens. The sequence goes on from JAOXNR010000013.1 coordinate 13,965,298, forward strand.
CAAAGAAGCTATATTTATGACAAGAAAGCTAGATTCCCCAGAAATACTATGTAACTGACAAATGTTCCCATATTCTGAGAATAAATCAGTTGCCCTTGAGGAGGTTTAAGGAAGAAATGAAGATTGATCATTAATATTTCAGAAAAAATAGGTTATACAATGACTGGGATTTCAATCGCAGTTAATTTTGTTGATCAACGTCATTAAGAGAAAGATACATACAATGATTAAGGTAAACAATTTGATTACAAAAATTGAAAAAAGGACCTTCACTTTATAAGAAGAAACTGCACTTCATCGTGTACTCCACAAGGTGGGATGCCAAAAAAACAGAATACAAAAACCAAGGTAAGGGAAAACACAAAATGGTCCAGGAAGATACACTTTTCTCATTTAACCTCTGATTCACCTGAGTCTTTCCTACCTGCTGAGCGCTTTAGTTTGCCATTGGCATCTCGGTTGACTGACAAATTCTATTGCCTGAAAGACCTCCCAAAAAATTCCAAATACAGGGCCAGCTCCTTCTAAATCAGTCTCAGCTCGTATTCACCAGCCATTGTAATGTACCTCACCCAAGGAAGAGCTTGATACCCACTTTTTTCAATGATCTTCAAATAACGAACCTACATACATCACAAATAATTAAATATAACACCCATTTTCTACAATTCTGAGTGACTTTCAATGGAGAAAACTAAGACAAAATCACAAACAGTTGCACCAGCACAGATAGAAATGCTACATGATGACAGGGGTATACATTAGATGTGTCATGATATTAAAACAATACTGTGAACATATTAATAACTCAGAAAGAAATCTCGAAAAAGGCTACCTGTATTCCTGAGACGGTAAAATAAGGTATTTCAAATTTAACACGAATTGGAGCTTTTCTCTCAGGGGCTGCCTCTTCAGCTGTTATACTTGGAAGACTAAACTCAGCTCTCAACATATATTCCTGAAGGAAAAAGAAGAGATATATCATAAACCAGTATCAACTCCTAAATAGCAGAAGAGCCAACTTATTCCCTTATAATTTAGATTAAGAATTGGACTCAAAACTCTTACCTTACCACCAGGAAAAGATTTTATTTTCCAGACCAATGCATCAGTTTCAGGGGCATAATTTGCAGATCCCATTGATGTCCGGACATTTGGATTGGTAGAATCCGTTGGAACGGGCAACTCAATCTCCACATTAGTTGCAGTGCTGGAATTTCAGGAAAACAATTGAGCAAATTACAGGGTATTTTTCAGTGAAATGAATGCAAGATATATCAAGCCAACGAAAACAAGCACAGCCAGGGCATTAGATACTGAGACACCTTGAATTGGCTTTGTGTTTTTACCTGCGCTCCTTGAATTGGCTTCGTGCTTTTACCATTATCTCAATGCGACTTCTAGAATGACGTTCCACTTGTGCTTCGACCCAGATCAAAGGTTTGACCTGAAACAAAGCAATGCTTATAGGCTTGCAATCATTTGATAAGAGCAAAGAAATCCTGTCTATGGCTGATATACAATGAAAATGTAGTCTTCAACAGTGAAAGATAAACCTGAGTACTTAATCTATAGGTCATGAGATCAAAAGACCCATCAGGAGGTATAAAGGAAATTGTCCGATCATTTTCAAATCGAGCCAGACGTACACACCTATAACATAGTAGAAACAAAAGGTAATTCACAAGGAAGACGAAGTGGGATACATTGGACTTAAAAGAACATATTACAGCAATTCAGACAAATAAAATAGTATATTTCTTACTGGTGAAACTTGATGTCATCTAGATCAATGGCTTTTCCCTTCGTAGCTCGACCTTGTGCCTCTAGTAGTACTCTATCATTCAGTCCAAGCTTGCACTCAGGCATACCACTACCACAGAGAATTAGCAACATTTTAAACTATGGTATAATGTAAATTACAGAGCAAAAGCTTAAGATAAAAACCTTATAAAAGAAGGCACATTTTGCCATCATAGAAAGCAAAATTAGCATTATTGATAGGCTAGACACCAAACAAGCAATTTGTGAAATCTAGAGAGGGATAACCAGAAAAAGCGTGACCAAACACAATCAACAAAAGAATAGAGGAGGGAAGCAAAATTTGCCAGGACAAGCATGTAAACACAAAAATAAATAAATAAACAAATAAATAAAGAAAAATCTGCTCTAGGTCAATGGTCTATGTCACAAATGAAGTGCCAAAGGCAAACTAACACAAAGATGGAAAAGACACCAAAATTATCATCTAGGCATAGTTGACGATGGAAACCAAACCTTAGGTAAGTGCGCATCTTCAATGCTCCAACAACATCTGATCTAACTATTTGCCCATTGCTGTTAACAAGTATATTAACACTTTCCACAACATCTAAAAACACCTGAGACATGTACACAAGATCCCATTAAAACACAAAATAGTGGCGATTTTGAATTCAAGTAGAAAAGAACGCACTTCATTCTTCTTGTAACGTAATCCTTCACTGCGCCAAGAAACTGCATTCGTTACTGCCATTGGAGGCCTCTGTGATACTTCCATCCTGTAAGCATCAGTCTTTATGAACTCACTGAGAATCTTGGCTTCAGTATATTGAGGATATCCAAAATCCATTATTTCATCAAGCAACTCATACTGAAAAATGCAATGAAGTATCAGCTTTGTGTAACCAAAAGTCCTTAAATATCATAACACACATGCTAAAGAACCTAATTCAACAGCCAGGAAAGGCCTCCTACCACAACAACAAAATTATCTCTGAGTGATTCTTCTTCCAGCTCCTCAAAGTAATGCTTAAATACCTGTCTCCAATTAAAACAAGAAAATTGGACGCAAATATATTTTAAAACAATAATAAGACCATTAAAAAAATTCTGTAAAAAGCATAATTCTTTAATGACCAATTGTGCTTACATCAACTACACGATGTAGAAATAGAAGAATGCTAGCAGCATTGCAATTCTGCCTTGATGCAGCCATAAGATACACATTGTTGTGCTGAATAAACATATATGTTACACCATCATCATGGACAATGGGGTCTTGAGACTGAGGATCACCCTACAAGAGATCACCAGATAAGGTCCTAATTTGTGGACAACACAATATACGCAAGAAAAGGAGGGGAAAAAAAACCTGCAGCAGGAAAGAAAAAAAGAAAGATACAATTTTGTTGCAGGGACATCAATGAAAACCCCAAAACAAAAGTCAATTGAATACAACAAGATTAAATTGAACCACAGAACAAAATTGGATGCAACTAAAATCGAAATTCTGGAAGTAAAACTCTAACCTAAATATTTTCCATATTAGCTAAATGCACTCTCTACCGTAACTTGATTACTGATAGATAATTCAATTTCATCAAATAATTTAGGTCAAGAAAAGTATGGACTGAAAATAAAAAATCGCGTTTAAAAGAAAAAAGAAATTAGAACGAAGAAATCAAAAAGAAAAGAAAAACCTCTCTCTCAATGAGCTTTGTGAAAAAGCGTTCAGCTTGGGTGGAGGAGACATCGCCACGGTAGTCCCGCCATACCAGTACACGGCCTTTTATGTCCAGTAGGAACAGCGCAGATGCTGCCCCTGCCATAGCGAACTACGAATTATTTCCCTCCCTCGCTATATTATATAAAGGGGAAGATTAGAGATGTATATGTGTTTCTCTTAAAAGAGATCAGATCGGGTGGGGGAGTGAGGGAGCCGCAGAGAGATGAATTTGATCGAGATCTGCTGAAAATGGCGAAGGAGGGTTTTGCAAATAAAGAAGAACAGAGGGCTAATTGCTAATTCTAAAATTTAAAGCGCACATAATGAGTAATCTACTGTTTCTCAATCTGATAGGCTAGTATTTAGCTGGTTGCCCTGCGAATATATGGATTTTTATAGGATAAGATCTTTTTAATTTATTTTAAGTTTTAATCTTTTAGAAAAATTCGAGAAAAGAAAAGAGATTTTTTTAAAAAAAAATTGGTATTGGAGCTATTTTGATCAAACTAATTTGATAAGATCTCGGTAATATTTGTTGCTATGTAATTCGAAATAACCTCTCAATCGTAAATGAGACTGTTTTATCTCTTGGGATGTATTTATGTAGAGACAAATAGGTATATTCCAAAATTTTCTTGATTTCAATTTTAAAAATTAGCCCATGTTCTTTTTTTTTTATCAGAATACTCCATTCGTCAAAATTAAATTTTTATTTTTAAATAACAAATTATATTGATATATAAAATTTCCACGATACATTTCACACTATTTTACTCGTAATTCCAATAACAAAAATAACGAGATGGTTAGTTTCTATTACCAAACAATCTTTTAACTAGAACTCATAGTTTTTTAATAATCAATACTAAAATTATTTTCTTTCTTTTTTTAAAAAGAAAAAATAGAATTGTTAACAACAACAAAAAAAAATCCAATAACTTATTTTCTTCAATAATTTCTTTGTAAAATTAAGACTTCAATAATTTTTTTTTTTACCATGTAAGTCCACATTATTTTTTTTATATCGTTTAAGGTCTCATAACTTTATATCACTTTTTGTCCTAATTGATTACTAGTAAAAAGTTATAGTAACTAGTTCATTAATAAAAAGTTATGATATCTTAAAAAATTAAAAAATATATATGGACTTATATTGTCAAAATAAAAAAAAATTATGAGATTTTTTTTAAAAAAATATGAACATACATAATCAAAACAAAAAAATTATAGGACTAAATTGGCCATTTAACCTAAAAAAATTGTCAAAACCTTCTCTGTTAACTTTGGTTGTTTGGACATGTCCAAGGATAGTAGTTAGTACCCTATTCGAACCTATCCATCTTTGATGATCAATTAGCCCCTCACAAATTTTACCCCAAACTTGTTTTCATGCATATGAGAATATTTGAAATTTTGTTCTTTCTTTACCACATTTTTCAAATTTTGGATTTCTTGGTCTGTCTTTGACTAAACAAGATTCAATCTTATTCATGAGAGATTCTTTTATGGAAACTCTATTTATATGAATCTTATAGTTATTGTCCTTTCAAAATAAAGATAATAAGGATTATAAGATTCATGCAAACATGATCTACGACAGAAATTTCTTATTTCCGACTACTGTCTTGATATCATCAATGGAAGTTGTTGGATAATTAATTTTGTAGAAACAGCCTCACTCCTAACTGTTTTCAAATCCTATATGGCAGACTGCTCTTCTTGGCATAAAGCTAGAGCAATCCTTGGATAATTGAGTTCTAAAATAGTTACCAAATGAAAAGGAAACTCTTTTTTTTTCTAACAATGCTGTTTGTAAGACTAAAGAACCTACTATTAGTAGATTATGAAGATGGATATACAAGTGAGGATCACATAAAAAGTTTCTTAAAAGAACACCTCCATCCACCCCAGAAGGAAAGTAGAAGGAAAATCCCTCTAGAATCGGAATGCCCAATTAATAGCACAACTCAAAAAACACTATGCTAGATGGAACATTGACATATATATAGTAAATGGATTGGAAATGCAGTGGATGATTCAAGCATGCAATATATTAAATATCATCAGGTTTTACTTAAGTTTCCTTTGGGATTCCTCTGGTGCTGTGAAAAGGGAGCCAATGAGGGAATGACAAAGGATAACCTTGGTACAAGTGAAAAACCATTATCGCCCATTAAACAGTCCACTGAAAACCTGACTGTTTCCTCCAAGTGATGCCTCCCATTCAATTGATGCAACTCTAATGTGAGACAATGCAACTACCACTTCTCGCATCTCTGGCCTGTTAATTGCATCTTCACTAAGGCACCAATGTGAAATTTCAGCCATCTGAGAGATCATAGTAATGGAATCAACATTAAGAAACCTGTTAGTTTCCTGAGTGTTTAGTTTAGAATAATCTTAGTAACTTCTGGGTGGAGGAATTGGCATGTGATCAAATAAGTAGAAGGGAGGAAAAAAAATTGGTGTTAGAATTAGAATGTTGAGCTAGCAACATCTTTCTTGCTATATGTTATGTCAGTTTTTAGTGATTTCAAGAAAACCAACCTTATAGACATCGTCCACAGGGTAGCTGCCTCCAAGATTAATGTCAATTAAGGACTCCACTGCACTCTCTGGATCTTCATTTTCAAGAGCACTGTTAAGCTGAATGGGCAGCAAAAACAAATTCTTAGCAGAATGGAATCTAGTTTCTGTGTTCAGTTAATAAATCTGTGAATGAGCACCCATTTTCTAGGACCTGATTTGTTGACTTACAATTGTGATAAGAGATTTCATTTTGTTGGATTCCCGATTGTCACGGATTAGTGCACGTTTACCAGTTATCAGCTCTGCTACAAGAACTCCAAATGCAAAAACATCTGTTTTAGTTGTCACCTGTAGCTCTTTCACTGACCTGGTAAATGAGAAGTAGATAGAATCAAATGTGTTCTTCTTGTCCTTTAGCTCTGATTGCTTTGATCTTTCTTATTTTGATACCACTGAAGTGTGTTCTTATTTAATCAAGAGGTTGAAATTTATATTATTGGTGCAAATACATACTCGGGAGGAAGATATCCCGGTGTTCCAACCAAGCGTGTCGCTATCAACTCATCATCATTTGTTCTGCCGACAAGCTTTGCCAACCCAAAATCAGCAACCTGAAAGTGATTCAAGACAGATAATTGGCTTAGAATCTTCAAAAAAAATTTAAAAAAATTCAATCTATGTTTTGATAAGACTGAATGCCATTGTGAAGTCTTTGAAAATGCAGTAAAATCTTTTCCCACAGGAAATATATGGTAAGTGATGGCTTGTCATATACTGCAGCTCAGATAGGTATGGCACTGAATTTGCATTTCTTTACTAATGTAATCTTAGAAATTTGTTGATGACACCTAAACTTTCCAGAAAAGGTTAGGTTTGTACCTTCTGTTAACTTGCATTATCATGTGCAAAAACAGAATTGTCTAGAGTTTGTCATGTACCTTTGCTCCAAGAGCTTCATCAAGTAAAATGTTGCTTGTCTTTATATCACGGTGCACATATCGAGCCTTTGTATGGTCATGGATGTACTCAATCCCCTTTGCAGCATCTAGTGCAATCTGTGTTCTTGCTGTCCAGGAGAGAGGCTGGTGACCTGATTCAAATTTATATCAGAGATCAGAAATGGAGGCTGGAATCTAGAGCAGGTTTGCTTCTTCATTGTATAATGTCTGCATATCATTTTCCTGTTTATCAAACTTTAAATGGGAAACTGCCTAGAATTGATCTATCCGGCAAAGAGAAAATTATGTTTAACCCAATCAGTATATTTCTTCTACGAAACCATTATTATGTATATGATTCATGAACAACTTCTTTTAGAGTGCCTAGTTTCTGTCTATTAGTTGACTGATTCAGATTGTCATGACAATCAATACCAGGAGACAATCAGGGTTATGTGATTCAACCATTAAAAGAACAAGCTCCCTGTAGAAGGTACCTTTGAGTAATGGATCATGAAGATGCTCACTCAGAGAACCATTGGGCATATACTCGTAAACCAAGTAGAGGTGGTCATCTCCAGTGGCATATCCCAACAGCTCCACCTATAATCAGGACTTGGATTTAAATGTTTGCTGTACTTTTTCCCAGAAAACTTCAGCTTGAGATGATTTCTTACCACATTGATATGGTGTATCTTGCATAAGACTTTAAGCTCTGCCAGGAATTCCTTGGATTTGTTAGATCTCATCTTCTTTATTGCAATCTCCTGAAAGTCAGTGCATGAATGTGGCTTCAGTTTTTGTGTATCTTATAAGACTTTCAACTTTTTGAGAGTATGAAAAAGAAATCTTTGAAAAATTATCATACCTGCTTACCAATTGCCCCAAAATAAACACTTCCATATCCACCCTCTCCAATTTTTCTACTTTCATCAAAGTTTGCAGTAGCCTCTGCAATATCCTCTAGGCTGTATATAACTGGCTTTTCCGGTTCAAGACCTGTGATAACCGTCAGTGAAAGTTTTTCTGGGAGTTGGTTTCTGATCTCCTTATTAATAGATATAAATTCCATCTTAAAAATTACAAAAATTATGATTACTACTCGATTAGCATGGAGAAAGTCTTTGAGCAACCAAAGTCTGCATATTTCAGGTTGTCTCACCTTCTAAATCCTCTGTATTATGGTACTGCTTCTGTGAGGAATGAGATCTGTAGGCTGATACAGTTTTGGAAAATGTTCTTGGATCATCCTCAATGTTCCTCGGGGACTTCTTTCTCCTGAAGAGGATTATAAGCAATGTGCATACTGAAAGTACCGTCACAATTGATAATATGCCAACTATTATTTTCCATTCTTGGTGCTTATGTGAATCTGCAGAGAGAAGCCAGAACAAGAAACATAGTACCAATTAATTCTTAAATACTAGAGCTGGAATAAATAAATGAGGAATAATCTAATTATCCATTTTTTCCTTTTCTTCAATTCTAATAGATAGCAGGCTTCAAAAAAGATCAACATACCTTGGATGTTCAATTAGAAGAGTACTCCTGTTTCTCTGAAAGTTATTTATGGCAGATGAGAAAAATACAGGAATCTTCAATAAGACTTGACTCACCTTTCTTGAGACCAGTCAGTTCTCTGGGCACATATAACAGCCAACCGACATCTACAAATCCTGGATTTGGTGCCAAATATGTGTTCAAGTTCTCAATCCCATCAACCTGAGCAGATAGCAGATCACCGATACTGGATACCGTATCAGAATGCTGAACTGTATAAGTGACCACAATCTGAGAGTCACTCTCTACACAACCACATAGTAGATGCATAGTTACATTTTCTCCTGCCCTGTAATTTGTTTCTTCTCCCCCAACCTTCCAGACCTGTCCACTGTATATCTGAGTAGAAACATGGCTAAATGTATCATTTGGCTGCAGATTATACAGGGTATCATAGAAGTATCCAACGGTTCCATTCACATTATTACAAGAACAAGGAACAGATACTAGGTGGTCTTGTCTATTGGAATAGCTAAAGTCGCTGATCTGTGATAAGTTGACCGAATAATATGAAGCAATCTTCTCTGGTGTTAGACCATTGTGTTGATAGAGAAGAGCATTACATGATTTGATGAGATTTAAGCAATTAAAAGGATAAATACGACTTATCTGAACTGGGGGATCATAAGCAAGAGTTTCCAAAAGCAGCACATGGTGGAGGAAGAAGAGAAGACGAATCCAGGAAGCCATGGGTCTTGGCTTGAGGGTCGTCTTGGGAAAGGTTTGAAATATTGCAAGAAAAATGATCTAGAACTTCAGATGAAAATTTTTCTTCCATTTGTCACTATGTCTTTGTTTATATTAACTCTAATTGAATTTGTCCGAGAATGCTTTTGGGTTGGCAACTACCAATAGAAAAACCGGTAAAAATTGAATCTTATAGACACAAATATTGTGGTTAACGAACGAAACTTCTACCAATAGAACAGTGCTCTTCTCTTTTGCTGGTAATAAAAATTTGTCGATCATTACAATGTACTTCTTGAGCTAAGTTATCTATGGTCTTCAGTAAAGCTAGCAAAGTACTGATCTCAATGGACGACAGTTATATTCAGCATCCTAGAATAAAGCAGTACTTGATCATATTACTGGACAACCTTCTTAACACATTCTGCAAAATTAATAATACAATGGCTAGCCAGACGGGTAATTTCAAGGAATTTCCTCTCAAGTATCAATAAATTTAAACTTTTTAAATGAGATAACATTCTAAAGAGATATTTAATAGGTTTGAAATCAACGGTTTTTTTTTTTTTCTTTATGAATTTACCCCTGTCCATTGTTGACATATACAACTCTCTCTAATTTAAAATAAGTGCGATATAAAAAAAGAATCTAGTTTCTTATTGGGCTCAGATTCAAGAATATTGAACTTATGATTCTTCCAAAGGAAGTTTAGATTTTCATAAAAAGAATCCACAATTTTTTTATTTATTAATCAATTTATTCTAAGAAGAAATGCTTTGCCGGCCGATGAACCATGTAGCGGGACAAAACGGCAGTCATTCGTATTCCGATTAACTAATTCCCAACCTGCCGTCATTGAGTTGTAGTAAAGATCCAAATGGCAGACATAGGCATTTGAGATTTTCTGGCACGAATATCATAGACTTTTCCAATCATCATTTTATTCGCATGAAGCTTTCGGGTATTAGAAGTAGCTTTTGGTGGAGAGCAATTTTTATACATAACAGGGGCTAATTATTCCCGACCAAAACAGAAGAAAAAGACGGTGAAGTAACTACAAGGAGAAGAAGCCCAAAGGGTTAATGTTTATGTTAGAAAAGCGAAATCAAAGTTCTATACACCTGGGGTTAATTGGCCCGAGATAATTAGGGTTTTATATGTGATTCCGGTCTCCTTTCTACTCGATCATTAGGCTATTAGATTAGAAGTCTCGGCCATGTTAAACGGCCATTGCTTGCTCCCGTAGTGCATATTTGTGGCTAGAATTCACCTGACTTCTGTTGAGGATGTCTAATAAGATCAGATTATACAATTAATTCCTAGGAACTGTTTAAGAACAATACTACTACCTAAGCTTTCTTTAGCTCATTCTCATCAGATAAGGTAATCATCTGATACAATTATTTAATGCTGATCATCGGATTACCCCATTCTCACCAACTAATACAGGAAATAACAAGTCATGTGACCCTGGTGAATTGCAACGATCAGAAAAATACCTGAAACAGTGGGACCTGTTTATCTAATATTGCAACAGAAACAATGTTCGGATTTTCCCTTCATTTCAGTGTAAGCATGAGTAGTAAATCAATCAGAAAATGATCTGCACACTTGGAGAACATAGAACATGATCTTCTGCTGCTTCCAGGAAGCAATATTACAGTTTCGGATTCAGAATTTCAGGTTTTCTATGAAACTATTGTGGACACTAGTGCAAAAAAGTCTTGCTGAAAGATCAAAGAACAAGTAAAATGTTACTTCAGAAAAAACAAAAACTCTATACGGATCAGCATTAACGACTTGGCTAAAAGAACCTCCTGGTCTTGGATGCCAATTTCCAGATGCTACATAATAATATTATATATATCCCATTTCATTTATGATTTTCTCCACTTTAGTTAATGTATCTGCCAATACAAGAGAAATAGAACTAGTCATGACATTTTAAGAGTTATGAAACAAATGATAAGATGTGGTTCATGCACATTTTCTAGTTATTCTTTCTCGTGAAATTCTGCTCATTTGAATCTAACTTAACATGGATACATAGATCTTTGGCATATTTATGTTAGATAATCAAGGCTGAAAACAAATCCAGATTTCCCAAAACTGAGGTAAGCAAGCATCAGATCCACCAGATTTCACTTTTATGTTGGAGGATTAATGACATACCTTGGAAGGAAGAATCTTGAAGATATCCCTGCACCAAAAGTATAATTTAGGAACCCTAACTAAGGGATTTGTTAAACATAAAGAAAAACAAGAATACAGGAATTAACTTGTATTAGTTTTATTCGACAGTTAGCATAGTACCGCAATTAGGGACTTAAGATCAGCTTCCTCATGTCCTTTTGATTGATCTGTATTTTTGTAATTCCATTACTATGTGATACATAGAGAAAGCAGAATCAGGAAAATCATAAAGCATCAAGAAAGGTGGTTAATTACCTTTTAACGCTGCAGGACCACAGTTCATCAGAAATGATGCAAAACTTGGAGGGAAGTCTGAAACAGTCTCTTCTGTGGTATGAAGTTGAGCAACATCTTTATTCTTTGTTGCAATCATTTGATTTCCAGAACCGTCAGCCGAAAGCGTATCCCTGCAACCTTCCTCTTCCCTATTTTCCAACGTTGTTGGTCAAAATTCAGTCTGATATTTTAGTTGGATATATCATTTACAGATTATGCAAATTAATACGATCTGTTGGATACCTAGAAGGAATTAACCCCATAGGGACAAACTCAGACTGGCAGGAGAGCTCAGAAATATGTTCATCACAAGGAAGACCTTCAGGATCCTCCAAGTTTTTCTTGATCTGGAATGAGATATAATACATCTTATTTTAGAACAGCAGGCAGCATAAAGCAGCACGATGATTGGCCGATAATGATCATTTGCAGATGATCTACGAGAGCATACTGAAACAAGTTGACTCAAATAACGCTGTGTTTATACCTGCACCAAATGAATTAATTTTTCTGTTTCCTGGATTGCCACAAACCTCAAGGCAAATTTCTGAACCTGTGACAAGAAATAATAGTTCATGGCAAAAACTGAAGCAAACTTAAAAAGATCTTGAAACTAAAAGTATCTAAATTTATAAAACCCAGTAAGAATTGTCCAGATAAACTAAAAGTATGGCATGAATATTTGCAAATTTGAAATAGTAGTGCAAAGCATGAGAATGAAACATGTTGCTCAAGATTTCACATGTAAGCAGTCACAAACTAAATAGGCATCACAATGTCAAATGTTGTTTAAATACCTCTGGCCATGCAAAGAAGATCAGACAAGAAAAGAAGTCTGTCAGCACATCAACTAAGAGATCAACCATTTAAGATTACCAACTTGCCTGGCCTAGAGAGTCTTTATAGCTCAGGAAAACAGATCTAGTTCCTCTCACGGTAAGTCCAGATACACAGGACACCTGTGGCCAAGAGAAATGAAGCTGCGAAATGTAATGCTCTTCCTGTACAAAACAGAAATGTTGAGATGTTGACCAGAGCTACAGATTTTAAAATAACAAAACACAAATTCCACTCATCAAATTGACAGCAAACAAGAAAATAAACAAATGCCTCAGTCTGGTTTAAGCAGAAAAATCTGCCCTGCTAAATTGTTTGCAGAATGAACAGCAGTATCTGAGAATATTTCCAGTCACTGGAAATTATACAATGCACAGCTAACATCCCTAAGTAAAAACAGAAAAAAGTGGAGCGTTTCTCCCAGAACCTAACTAAGTACAGCTTTTAGTGAAGAAAAGAGCAATATGGGTTTACAAATCAGAAGTGAAGGCACTAAATCTAAAATATCCAAGAAGAAAGAACTGGAATGCAACAAATGAGGAAAAATGAGAAAGACAAAGGACGTAGAGTTTTTTTTTTTTTCCTTTTTGTCCTCATAAAAACTCGTATGCATCTAAGGAGACGTACATAGTAATATTGTTATGTGAATTTTTTCCCAAGGAATTCACCAGATAAGGTGAATCTCCAGGGATAATTAGTTATCAATTATCAAACTAATTAATCAATTACGGTATAAGTTTTACCTCTCTACTATTTTCAAATTACTTTAGCAGATTAAGAGAAGGAAAAAGAGAAAATAAACACTTTGAAAAAAGTCCTCTCTCGATCTCTGCAAATTATTCATAACCCGTCTTTATCTATATAGTACAAATCAACTCAAGCTAAGTATCATCCAATGTTAACAAGCATGGACCTCTGATATATTACAGTATCAAATGAATAGCAGAGACATTTTCTAACAGGAGATTAATAATTTTGGGGGAAATTTTAACTTAAAAACACATTTACTGCAACCATTAAAAACTGAAAAACGAAAATAGAGTCAAGTTGATTACGAGGACTTTTCCACGAAGAGAGACGTTGAGGATGGCTCCACCGGAACCAATGGAACAATCAGCAATGAGTTTGAGAGTAGCAGGAGAAGCGTTAGCTGCAGCTGAGGGCATGGAATTAGAAGATGAAGTGGAAATCCAAACGCCGCTCCTGCTTTTCCTCTTCACGGTTGAGTGAGGCGCGATTGAAGGATGGTGAGCCGCGGGGAGTGATGGAAAAGAAGGATAGTGGATGAAGCATGCGTACTGGACCTCCCACTGCTCAATGATCCCATTCACTGCCATGGCTTTCTCGTTCTGCTATTCAACTGATCCCGCCACTTTTCAAAAACTTTTTGGATCCAAGCTCAGCCTAGCCTTGTCCGTCATTATATACAGGTTTTTTTCTTTTCTTTTCCTTTTTTTTTTTAAAATCCTATTAAATGGCGCTTTTTAGTTTTTTCCATTCTTTTTCTAAGGGTGGTGTTCATGATATTTTTCTTAGTAAAGTGTAAAGGTAAAAACTGTGAAATTCATATAAATATATATATATATATATATAATAGGGTGTGTTTGATCGTGCACACTCATGAGTGTAGTAGTTAGTCAACTAACGCTCAAATTTAACGGTTTACATTTTTTTTAAGCAATTTATTAAAATTTAATCAAGTGTCCCTGGGTTTAGTTTATCGGGTTTAGTTTTATCCTTTTAGGATTTAGTTTATTCTTTTAGGGTTTAGTTTATCCTCTTAGGATTTAATTTACCATTAGTTGACTAACTACTGTACTCATTAGTGTACACGGTCAAGCACACACTATCATTTCTCTATTAAATTTGGATAAAAAACAGTTCGACCCCTTAAGTTTTTTTACAATTATAATGATTCTTCATGTTTTTATGGATAGCTGGAATGGTCCCAACCACCAATTTCATCCACTTACACAGTAGAAGTGTCATGTGCACTGCATATAATGTAAGGGATAAAATCATCATTCCATTATGAAATGAAGTCATTTTCCTTTAAAGTTAGATTTAAAATAATAATAATTAACCAGTTCAATTTCACTTCTGCCCACTCAAAATTGCGGCTTCCAAAGCCACCCCCAACAAGTCTACCGGTGGCAAATCAAATCAAATTCTGCAAATTTGTTTCTTCTTCATGGGTTGCGGGAATTCTTTCTTCCACATTTTCCGGAGACATGTCACCGTTGGTGGTCTTCACCATACTCCGGCCCATTCTCCGAAGATGTTTCTTCACACTTCTGAGCATGGGAAGGTCTGTCATCGCCTATTGGATATCCAGTACTTCTTCACTCAAAGCTTCAGTAGAAACAAAAATGGACTGACAGCAGAGTGGACATGTTGCATGAGTTGAAAGCCAGTGATCAATGCAATCCATATGAAATGTATGTCCACAAGCAGGTATCTGCTGAAGCCTTTCCTCCGCTTGGTAATCTCCGAGGCACACTGAGCATCTGCAAAGAATGGCAATTTTTTTATTTCGATTTTGATTTGATTTGCCACGGGTATCCTTGTTGGCGGTGGCGTGGCGTTGGAAGCCGGAATCCAAGTGGACGGAGGTGGAATTAAATTGGATTTTTTTTTTTTAATCCAGATTCAAAGAAAAACAACGTTATTTTATAGCGAAATAATAATTTTATCAGTCACATGACATTCTTCTCCATATGAGTAATTAAAAATTGATAATTGAGACCATTCTGATCACCTGTAAAAAGGTGAAGGACTGTTATGATTGAAGAAAAAAACTTAAAAGACCGAACTGTTTTTTAACCTAAACTTATAAAATCAAATTGGTTAAAAACCTTATATATATTACTTCCTCACTTCAAAATTAAATATTCATTTTGACTTATACATTTTTTTTAAAAAAAAAAATTGACTTAATTCATTTTTAATTTTAATATTAAAAATTTTTAATAAAATTTTATCTACCTTAAAAAAAAAAACATTCAATTTTGGATAAATAGGAGTTTATAAATTTTATTTTCAAACTTTTCAGACTAGAAATTTAAACATTAGAAAAACAAGAAATAATGAATTACTGCTTCAAACTAAAATTATCTTTCATTTCTAAATTCATTGACATCAAGGAGGGCCAACAAATGGAATGAGAATCATTTTTGCAGTTGCAGTGGTTCTTGCAAGATTCATCAGAACACTTTTTCTACACTAACTGCAAGTCCCAAATTTTCCTAGCATTGTCTAAGCGTTCTTGGTAAACTAGTGACTAGGCTTTATTCTTCTCATATTGACAAAGGCTGTGCAGGAGTGAGCTTTCTGGAGCTACAAATCCTTATTCTGATTCCCTAACTGAAAAATGATAGCCCTGGAAAGGAATGAAGATTAGAAATATCCAAACGAAGAGTAGGACAACTAGTTAAAAAGTCCAGACAAGTATGATCAAATCTGAAGGGAAGAAGCAATTGCAGCAGCAAGGCTGAGAACTTCAAATGGGGTTCTGTCCTTCACAGCTTGCACTGTTTGAGGGCATGAATCTGTAATCCAAAAGTATGTCATTCCTTTCTCAGGATTCCCTGAAAGAGTTAATAAACAAGGGATAATAGAAATAAGATAGAGACAGTTTGAAATGGGATCTACCTGAAATTCACAGACAAGAATGAGAATAAAAAAGGATTAAGGTGGGGAAGAAAGAAGAGGGAATGAAGAAAACCCATAGATGGTGCATTTGATATATGAGAGAAGGTAGCTACTAAGATAAATTAAAAGTAGATCTTTCACAAGAAAAAACTTACAAAAATTGAAAAAAGGAAAAAAAATTAGGGAAGCCTGGCAACTAAATAGAAAAAGTAGCAAAATAAATTAACACAATGGGGTAGTAAGGAAAGTAATGATTTGAATGGAACTAAAACATTGAGTTCATACCTCCATTATCATGTTCAAAACGCTCCCATGATCTATTGGGAAATATTCCATGGGTCACATATGCACTTATCTTTGTAGCTCCATGTTTGGCCAACAGTTTCTGAGAAGAATAAAACATGCGGATAAGGATGGCATAATAAATGCAAAGCTCTTGAAACCATTATCATAGTCAAGAGGATGAGTAGATGGAGGGTGTACAGCAATAATTTCATGTTCTCTAAATGGTGACTTAGGCATCTCAATGGCAAGACAAGATATTCCTCCAGGAATATCATAAGAGGTTTTTAGTGAAAAGTTCTCCCATGGACAGTTTACATTATTCTAGACAGCAAGAACAATTATCCCCAAAAGAAACCAAAATGCCTCTTCATGTCAAACATCATATAGAAATCTAACTAGGGAAATATTCATTTGATATAGAAGATCATCTATTTCTTACCTGACATTCTATTAGAGTGCCACCAGATTGAACAAGATCATCCACTATCACAACATGACGTCCCTTAGGCTCTCCCTCCTTAAGGCGCACGAGCCTTTGGTCACCTTCCCTAACTTTGGCACAAACAATCTGAGAATGAACATCCAGCTGGTTAAATCAAGAGACATACAACAAAACATAGATGCAGTTTGCAGTTATGAGATACAAGAAGTCTCCAATATGTTCAGGTACATCCTACAGTAACTGTATTAGACATCCTTTAAAGAACTCCAGGAAAAGGACACCTTGAAAAAGAACAGAAAGTTAAGGGGGAACCACATCTTCTAATGATGCAAATGACTTTCTACGGCAGTACCAGGTTGCCAACATACTAGGATCCCAATTATAACCTTCAACTAAAAACATGCAACCAAAGGGAAAACAAAAACAAATTAAAATGAATAATAGAATAAATATAGGTCTTTCATCATGATTTCCTTGTAACGCCTTGCACTGATAGCTCTGTTAGGATTAATACCGTAGGAAAATGTTGAAGCTGTTTGTGAAACCGTTTCCATGCCCCATCATCAGGAAAGGCAATAGATATCTAAATGTACAAAGAACAAACAAAATTTAATCAGAACCCCAATATAAATAAATAAATAAAATTTGCATATTACGGTGTTGGCTAACACAATGAGATATAAGAAAGAGCAGTCAGGTGTTAACCACTTGGAGGAAAATAACCCTTTATTAGAGTTTTTTGGAGAAACATTGATTATTCAATCAACATAAAGAACATAGAATAAGAAAACACTCATATTGCTTGAAGAATCTTACATTGTCAGAATCAGGAAGCTGTTGAAGCCTATTTAACAACAAAGGTATTCCACTTTCAAAGCATGGTAATACATTATCACCAAAATAAAATCTCTCCTAAGACAAAACAAGAGATGCTGAGATTAGAAAAGATAAACAGTTTTAGCAGGGAAATGAATAGCATGAGAATCAGTATAACTGCAAACTCTCTTATAATTGAGAGAAGAAGATTTTTTATGCCTACCTGCAAGGCATGGATGTCAAAGATTACTAAACTAGTAGGTCCTCCTTTTGAAATTGGAATGTTTGATAAGATCCTAGCAAGTGTAAAAGCTGTAGCAACATCTCCTTCGTCCTCCATTCTCTCTGATGTGCCAGTTGGAAAAAAAGGAAGGACAAGTGTGAATGAGGAGACAAAGAGCTTTGGCAGTGCATAGATGATAGATAGTTGCTCAAAAATTACTCCAGGAGAACTAAATGAAGCAAGGAAAGCTACATGCTGTCCGCGAATGCCCTGAGCATTAGATATGAATAAGTTGGGGAATCCATCTTCAAATGTCCTGAGTTATTTTAAAAAAAAAAAAAGAAGTCACAATTGTATTAATCCAGGTCTTCTAAAACACCGGCTTGATGTCAAATAGTACAGACTCAATCTAACATCTAAAAGTGGCAACTAGCACCAAGCTTCAACATTACCAACACATACAGTGCACATGTCTAAACTCAAAACTATGAAAACAGTTAAATTCAGACTAAGTCTATTGAATCAAATGGCCTGTAGAAGATGGGTCCTCCTCATCAGCTTGCAACTTTCAGTAACTCCCAAGTCCCAAAGCATCATTCAGAGTGACGATCTATAGCTATGTTAGTGGGCCTCCAGTAATATGTTTCAAAATATAAAAAATAAACAATATTATATAAGTTGACCACAAAAAATTTTAAAGTTTACACTACAAATTTGGTACAGTTGTATTTTTCCCTTCCTAACAAAATTGTTCTAGATCTGTCGTTGATCACTCCCAAGTTCAATTGATGTCTTTATAGAGTCTTGTATAAACCTCAAGAATAATAAAAAGAAATTAAGAATGTACAGAGAATAAAATTCAGCAAAAATGACAAATTGAACAAAGTACTATAATCTGGGAACCTTGTATACAGACCTCAAGACATGAGTAATCAAAAGGAAACAAATGAAAAAAGCTGAAATGAGATTTAAAAGAATTCAAGAAGATACATAAAATCCACGCATGAAGTGCAAAGCTACTCTTTTGTCTGTTGTAGAGTCCAAAACACACCATGTTAGAGCACTAAGCCATTTCCTATACACCTTCCATAACATAAATGTCATTGGGTTTGACAACCACTTGACCTACAAAAAAATAGCCCAAACATGAGCTGAACTGTTTATTTGTCATCGGAAAGACATTATGACCTTAAAGTTATGTATGAAGAGATGAGAGGTGACATGAGCACGATAGCTGAATAGAGCCACAATCTAAACGCCACCAATATTTCTTGACAAGAAGCTAAGTAGCAGAGCATATTTTTTTAATACTGTCACATTTTCACTGAAAAATGCAAAATTTACACTTGAACTGGTCCAGCTAATGCATTACCGATCATGCAATCAATTGTCTCAGTAAAGAGTGCAAGAATTTTCTCAAGCAAATTTGAGATGCAAAGACAACATCTTTTAAAGGCGCGAATATATCATAACTTTCAAGAAAGGTAAGAAGAATTCACTCTTTCAGATAAACATCAGAACTTAGAGAAACAAAATACACGTGTTATACACAAAATGTACACAGAAGAGAAAGAAGGGTACCTCCAACTGATACTTCGGAGCTCAATGGCATCAGATTCAGCAGCAATTCGCTCAGCCAGAGCCTTCATTTCCGCACAATAAAATAAACAAACTTTTTTGAAGTTCCTCGAATTTGAAGAACCTAAAGAGTCCATTGCAATAGGATTTACGGGAGGCTTCAAAATTATATGAATAGGATCGCTTCCTGAGACGCAATCAACGATCCACTTGGAAGAATCATGCTCGAAGCTTTGCAGCTCGCATCGGATGAGAGACTTGTTCTTGGAAGATAGGAAGAGGGAGGAAAAAGTGCTCGAGAATTTGTATGAGGTCTTTGTGGAACAGAAAGGAAGGTTTGGCCGCGGTGCTGGAGTGGCTGACATTTGGAATGTGGCGGCGCGTTGACCGAATTATAGAGTTTTGCAGCGACGACAGAGACGGAGAGTGGCCCGGTGGCGCGCGCTGCGTGCAAAACGGAGATGGCAAAAAGACTAATATGTACTTCCTAATTTACCAAAACACCCTTGCATACTAAATTTTGAATAATCAAATAAAAGTCTTGCATGCTCTGGCATTTGAACCATGGAGGATATAGATCGCGGATATATCTTAATGAAATTTGAAGAAACTATGCCCTTTAATCATTACACCCAATAAATTAATTATTATATTTGATATAAATCGAACTCACACTCTATATACAAAAGTAAAACTATCATTATATCAACTTTTACCAAATTTACTACTAAATCATATCTCAAGAGCCACACCCTGTAATACTAACGGATACTATTCGGTGGCTGACATCGGATTCATGCATCTGCTTTATAAGTTAATGGTTGTTTGAATATTTAATTTAAAATATTAAAATATATAGTTGATTTAGTTTTGTGGAACTGGTGCTTTAAAAAATTGAATTTTGAGTCAAATTTAGCAAGAAATTGGAAGAAAAAATATTTAGTCGGGATTTTCAAAAGTATTTTACTATAAATGTTTTAGAAAGCATATTATTGTAATGGGTTTCTTAACCCATTTAATCCGAATCAAATTATAGTATGATTCCATGACTTTTTTTCCCTGAACTATTATGATCTCTCAATATATTATAATATTCATTTTAGTCCCAACTATCCTTTTCTTGCAAAACATTTGTTGGAATTAATAATGTTACTGGTACAAGATAATTTTTTAAGATTAAAATTGTCAATCTCATCTTTATTGCTTAAAATCCAACCAACCCCAAGGGTTATAAATAAATTTGGATTGTCCGATTAATTTATTTGAGTTTATTAAATCAAATGCATCTAAATTTTTTTTTTCTTTTTACTTTTTCTTCAAAGATGGATTGGTTGAATTTTGAACAGTAATGATGGAATGAATAATTTTACTCCTAAAAAATTATCCATATCCATAACTGATTGGTTCATATGAATGTTTTTGTTGAGCAATAATGACGGTTAAAAAATATATCAAGGAAACATAACGATTGGAAAAAAAAAAAAAATTGTGGAATCATTCTACAACCCAATTAACATTATTGATTTTTTTTTTTTAGTGGGCAGTTATTTTCATGGGTAAAAAGTGCCATTTTTAATGTTTTCATTTATGACCTGAGGCCCAGGGATCTCCTTCTTTAAATGCATTATTACACCCAGGGGACTTTGTAAGCCCATTTTTTTAAAGCCCACATTTCAACATGTTTACAAACTAAACAAGACATGGCATAATATTGGATTCATTTAGTTGGGCTTCATTCAAAAATCGGCCATTAGACAGTAACTTTAGATAAAAGTTTTTATTTTGAATATGTGGGATAAAAATTAAATTTTAATTTATGAAATTTGTGAAACTTAAATTATAAAATATCTAATAATGCATATTTAAATACCTGAAAACATTTCAAAAAATGAGCAAAAGGAACTCTTTTAAAAAATAAAATAAAAAGCCTGTCATTTTTTAATTAATAGCCTTTAATTCTATGGGTTTTTTTTCTTGATATATATATCCAGGGAGGATTGGAAAGAAAATCTAATTCAATATTCATTGATTCTTTTTATCAAGATTTTATTTTTTTAATAGAATTTGGACAAACCCAATTAATGTGGTGGAAATTCTAATTGTAGACATGAGACTATTTTATCAATTTAGCAACTTTCATTTATTCCAAATATTTGTTATAACTTATATCTTTATATTTATCTATGATTTTAATAAATAATAAGTATAATTTATAATTTTAATGGTTGAAAATCATTTCCAAAATAAAAAAAATGAAATAGAAATTATTCATTTTTCATATATTTAATTTACTATATAAGTGTTATTCTCGTGCCGAAATGTAGCCTTTGATAAGCGTAGGAAGGACCACGTTCTCTTGGCAGTCGGTCATTGAGAAACTTCACATCGCGAAGTGAACCAAAATTCACAACGAGAGTGTCAGTCCAAGGAGTGATCAAAAGAAAGAACTCATTGCTTGAAGCTGCACCACACTTCTCCTCATCCCTTGATCACCCAATCTCCATACTATTCCGTGGTTGTGGATTTGCCTTAGAATTTATGTCTTTCCAGATTGCCACATAAAAAATTATAATATCCTTTCTGGGCTAAGTCAAGAAAGACTCCATTTTTACACTGACACCCACTATTTGATAACATCCAAGTTGGACTCTCTTTTGAACATTTGGCTTCGACTGGAAAATTAAAGGAGCCCACTGGCAGAGCTTCCTCCGCTAACATTCTAAGGTAACTCACTCCATGTCTTCTGAGAATCTAACGCTATTGTTACTTATTGATGAAATAACTCATCAAGAAAGAATTTGCATGCTTAAAATTTTGATATGGGGAATCCGTATTTTATACAATGCTTGCTAGATGGGTTGTGATTTGTGATTGATTTCCAGTTGTTTTGATTAATAAGTAAATTTCTTTCGAGGTTCTAAATGGGCATGCTTTAGATGATTGCCGACTGGACTTCCTCTCAACTTACAGATTCTTTTTTTTTTCTTTTCCGAAGTGAGTGGTTTTTGTCGCTGTCATTATATGTGTGCATGTTTTCTGTGTGTTCTCAGTTTGTGATTGAAAGGAAATGAAGGAATGAGTTCACCTCTATTATGCCATCCTTTTTCAGGGGTTTCTTCTTAATAGTGCCCTGCACACACAATTGATTGTTAATTCTTTCATCCTTCCTTCCGGAGCCCGAGGGTTGAATTGTTCCAAAATTAGTTCTTTTGAGTTTTAAGTTAACTCTCAGAGTTTATGATGCAATAATCTCTTAATTGGAGATGCAATCTAAATGAGTCCAATTGATACTTTTACTCCGGCATGAACTGATAACCTGACCTTGTCCTTCGAGGTATTTGAATTTGATTGTGTTTTCTTCACTATTGACATTGATTAATTCATGTTTAGTAGTCCACTTTCTTTTAGGCAACAGAAGTATCAGATGATTTCCATTGGTTGCTCATTTATCAATTGGAAGCTGCAAGGCACTAAATTTGGGAAACTTTATTTGCATGATATGGAAAAGTTATTTGATAGAACTGCTTTTTCTCTCTACTCTCTGCTTCATTGACAATTTCATGGTTTTCAGATCAAGAAGGAAGAGTAAATTTTCAACATGTCAAAGCCATTGGATTATGAGAATTTAAATGAAAATGTTAAGAAGTGTCAGTATGCCGTCAGAGGTGAGCTGTATCTTCGAGCTTCTGAACTTCAGAAGGAAGGGAAAAAGGTAATTTCAAGTTATGTTGGTACGATTTCTTTAGACTAGACTTAAAGATTGCGTGTCTGGTCTCCTTGCTTTTCTCATGTCTGCCACCTGTATTGGCGTGTGCAAACTATGGTGTGGTTCTTTAGGGTTCATTTTACTAGGGAGTATGAGCTTTTTGTGGCTGTTGTTGAAGGGATCTATTGATGGTCTTTTTTTCCTACAACCAACTGTATTAAGCTTGGTTTATGGACCAAATAAGATGTCAGCCATTATGAAAATTGAGGGACCGTATTCATTCATTCTCTCTTGTTAATTGTTGCCACTGTTCTCTTGACATTAACATATGAAGGTCTATGGTAACATTTAAAAGAGATAATTCTAAGTTTATGTATGCTCACCATTTTTCTGAAGAGGTGTGGGATGGTCATGTTACAAATATTGTTGCAAAGGACACATTTCTGTTCAAGAACATATATTCTCTTATTTCTCCTACATACGTTACCACTGCCAATTCTATTATCTCCATATTGCATTCTCTTGTTCAGATCATCTTTACAAATGTTGGCAATCCTCATGCCTTAGGACAGAAGCCTCTGACTTTTCCTCGTCAGGTATGCTGCAGATAGAGTGTATATTTTTCATCTTGCAGATAGTTTACAAAGAACCTGGATTTGTTGTCTATTTACTAAAAGAGGAAAGTTTTGTTACAGGTGGTTGCACTCTGTCAAGCTCCTTTTCTACTTGATGATCCTAATGTGGGGCTGATATTCCCTGCAGATGCAATTGCAAAGGCTAAACACTATCTTGCTCTGACTTCTGGAGGACTTGGTATAACTAGTTGACAATCTTTTCCTTTCCATTTTCTTCCACATGTGCAATTAGTGTACAACTCACTTTCTTGAAGGATGAACCTGTTGAATCTAAAATTTTACATGCCATCTTCAATAACAATATACTACTCCTTCGCTTAAGTTCGTTCGCTCTGTAAGAAAGAGCCAAGGTATCCTCATCTCTACTGTAGCCACTTCTTTTTTCTTCGGTAGTTTTATTTAAGAGGCAAAACTAAAAATAACTTATTTTTAGAATCTGCAAACTATCTTCACTCTTCCTCAATAATGAGGGAAGAAGGGGGTCTTCGGAGGTAGGAAGGGAGAAGGATGAGTCGAAATGTGTTTGTAGTTCAGCATCTATTTCTGCTGTTTAATATTCAAGGAAGTATACTGCTCTATGTTCTTATATGGGAAGGATGGTTTCTATTCTTTTTAATGGATTATTATATTTTGTTACATCATTCTCTGGCCTCTGCAAGCACAATTTTTCTCTCTCAGTGCTCTTTACACCAATTTATGCTGATGAATGTGTAATGTTGCAAAGTGGGGCTTTATTTCGGCTTTTCTATTTCTTTTGTTCTCTCATATCTTTTTTAAAAATCTCACAATCACATTCCTTCAAATTAAAATTTTTTTTGGGCTTTCTGTTCTCTGGAGTTCCAATATTATTAGAAATCAATCCATCTGTGTATTAAATGCAGACTAAATAACGAATTTTTATCCCCCTCAATAGGTGCTTACAGTGACTCACGTGGAATACCTGGAGTAAGGAAAGAAGTGGCAGAGTTCATTGAGAGACGAGATGGATATCCAAGGTGATATTAATTTATAGTTACATAGTGTACAGATATCACCCTTTGTTTGGAACTAATAGCTTGAAATGTCCTGTACGCATGACAGTGATCCAGAGCATATATTTCTCACCGATGGTGCCAGTAAAGGAGTAATGCAGATATTGAATACAATTATTCGTGGTGAAAGTGATGGGGTAATTAATGTTCGAGGAAATAAAATCTCAAATTCAGCTTCTTTTTTCTCTTTCCCCATCTTTACATTCTCCATGTCTTTTTTCTTGAGGCTTTCTTCTCCTACTGCTCTGACAATAGGAATTTTTTATTCTGCCAGGTATTAGTCCCTGTTCCACAGTATCCACTCTACTCTGCAACAATATCTCTGTTAGGTGGTTCTCTTGTTCCATATTACCTTGAAGAGACTGCAAATTGGGGTCTCGATATCAATAACCTCCATCAGTCTGTTGCACAGGCTCGTTATAAAGGGATAAATGTAAGTATGTCTTTGTTTTTTTGTTTTTCCTGCCAGATGTAATATAATGCATATGTCAATATATTGTAACGGAATGGTATTCCACAACAAAAATCAAATCTGGACTTGTCTTCATTTTTGAAATATTTGACTTTACCTATGAAAGCTTAGCTGAATAGATGCTAAATTTTTCTTCGAAGCAAGAGTTGAGGCTTGCAAAGTAGTACTATAATGGGTTCATTTTCTCTGCATGCTAATCATCACTTTGTGTGAACATATGGAAACATTGTTTGACAAAAAGAACTTAATTTACCGCTTCAATTTTCGAACTATGTAATTGATATATTACTAGCCAAATCAAAGCATTTTTTATTTCACGTCTTATAGATATTATGTCGGTTGTGATTAGGTACGAGCAATGGTGATTATAAACCCTGGGAATCCAACTGGACAATGTCTTAGTGAAGCAAATCTGAAACATGTCTTAAGATTCTGTTACCAAGAAAATCTGGTATTGCTTGGAGATGAAGTTTACCAGCAGAACATCTACCAAGATGAGCGTCCCTTCATAAGTGCACGGAAGGTGAATTTTTTTTGTTGGGAATAATTTTTACAAGGTGTTTCGTTTTTCTCTTTGATATGAGAGAATGATATTTGTTTCATCCTCCGGATTACAGGTTCTGATGGACATGGGTGGCCCCATAAGTAGAGAGCTCCAACTCGTGTCATTTCACACCGTTTCAAAGGGATATTGGGGTGAATGTGGTCAGCGGGGTGCATACTTTGAGATGACAAACGTTCCTCCTAAGGTTTGAAAAACCACTATCTAATCCTCTGTCAGATCTAGAGTTGCAAGGAAATGATATTGGAAAACTTACTAGCATTTCTAAACTTTTACATTTTTACTGATTATTTAGTTGAGAACCTTCTTCTACATTAGAAAGTATGCAAGGTATATTTAAATCTATGTATATTTCCTTTGACTTAGATATTACTTTAATGAAGGGAAATCAGTGCACTCACTCTAATCGTTGATGTTTTTCATGATTGGTAGTTTACTACTGTTTCACAATCTTATAAAATGCTACAGTCAAATTGACATTTTAACCTGTATATCCAAGATATCCAGAATAGAGAACTAATGGTTTTACTGTAATCCTGTATTGCAGACTGTTGAAGAGATCTACAAGGTTTCTTCAATATCACTGAGTCCCAATGTCCCTGGGCAAATATTTGTAAGTTTTCCTTAAAAAGTTGTATAATTTGTGAATTTAAGTGACAAGTTATGCCAGGATTTCTTTACGAGAAAGGTTAGAACTGAGATCTAATTCTGCACTCTCACAGCTGGGCCTAATGATGAATCCTCCAAAGCCTGGAGATATCTCATATGAGAGATTTGTAAGAGAGAGGTATGATTGATGATCTTCAAGGGAAAAAATAAGCATGTATCGTTTCTTTCCTCGCATTTGATGATATTTACAAGGTTCAATTATTTGGTGGGTATTCCTTGTTGGCTTATGCCCAATAAGGACCAAGGGCAAAATTGCCAATATTGGCTGCTTTCCTCTCTATTTTGCAGAATGCATCTTTAAGAAAACAATCATAATTAATCATATCCTCTTAAAAACAAAAAAAAAAATAAAAATCATATCTTCTTATAAAACATGCCTATGTTTCTACTTCAAGTTTTAATTTTTGAGACCAAATTCCTTAGAATTTACTAAACAAAAAAGTGTGAGGTGAAGTTTTCTGAATTTGACGTTTAAACTGTTCCTTTGATTTTAATATGCTATCTGATATCTTTGCCTCCAGTTATCAAACTTAGAGAGTAATATCTCATGATTTTGCTTACAGCAAAGGTATATTGGAGTCACTGAGAAGGAGAGCACAAATAATGACCGATGGATTTAACAGCTGCAGAAATGTTGTTTGTAATTTTACTGAAGGTAATCAATGATTTCTGATTTGTAGTTTTTTACCCTTGCATAACTCATGATATGAAATTAGAAATAACGAAAATTTGATATTCAGGTGCCATGTATTCGTTTCCTCAAATACGCTTACCCCCAAAAGCAATTGAGGCTGCTAAACAGGCTGGCAAAGTTCCTGATGTCTTCTATTGTCTTAAGCTCCTAGAAGCCACCGGGATTTCTACTGTCCCAGGTTCAGGGTTTGGTCAAAAGGAAGGGTGAGTTACACTTTTCTTTCATTTTTTGCCCCTGTTCTTAGACTCAATTCTTTATCAGATGCTTATGCCTTATGAACTGAAAGAATCCCTTGACATTGTTGGTTGGTTGGTTGGATGGATGGATATATCCCATGATGTCCTATCAACTGCAGAAAAGAATGTGCTTCTCTTGACAACCGACCAAGCTATAGCCTTTATCTCGGGCCACCTAACTGGCACTGGTTAGGTGCAGCTGGAAGTGAATCTAGAACATAAAGATGCCCACTTTTCTTCCATTTCAGTTCTTCCCCATTGGTGTGGGGGGGTGATTGTGTTTGATTGATATAGATTGTTGAATTTGTTTTCAAAACTTCCAATTCATTAGAGAGACTAACTGCAGGAAACCTGAAAATTTTGAACAGGGTCTTCCACCTTAGGACAACCATCCTACCAGCTGAGGAAGACATGCCTGAAATCATGGAGAGTTTCAAGAAGTTCAACGATGCGTTCATGGACCACTATGAAGATCACAGAGGCTACTCAAGGATGTAAATTAAGAGATTTGAATTGAAATATTGATTTACTACATTGTACTCAAAACCTACAAGATCACTACAATCTCCTGAACTGCTTTCATGGAATTTTCTTTTAACAGTAAATGTGAAACCATTATCCTCTCTCTTTTCTCTCTGCTTATTTTTTTGTCTGCTTAAAATTAGAAACTTCTTTGCACCTCCATAGAGATATTCCATGCTACCTAAACTTGAAAAGGAAATGCATATAAACCTAACCTGTAAGGTTGGATGAAATTGAAACATGAAAAGTCACAATTCTAGCAAAGAAAAAAACCTTCATCCATTAAAGTACCAACTCAGCTCTCCATATATGGTCTGTAAAGAGCAAAACAATTGGAATAAATCCAATTCTTAAGTGGGCCAAGGAGAGGAATATATTTCATAAACTTTTTTTTTTCCTAATCTTTTTAGTAGATAAAAGCAAAAGAAAGAAAAAAAGATAAAATAAAACAAAACAAAAGTCAAACAAATAAGTTTCAGGTAAAAAAAATTAAAAAACAAAAGGTTCTTTTTCCCCCTTAGCAAAGTTGCTCTTTAAATTTTTAAAACATACTTGATAAAAAAATAGGAACAATATTGTTCATACGGGAAAATAAATTAATTATCTTAATTTCTTCAAAAAAAATATTAAATGACACTTATTTTGGAATGGAATGGAGGGAGTAACTTATACCGCAAAGCACTTGATTTCTTTAGATTCACGCATTGTATTGAATTTTCCGGTTTAGAAATTATATATTAAAAATTTGAAAATCAAAAAAAAAAAAAAAAAATTGGTGCATACGATACAAGGAGGACTGCCCGCGGTCAGGAGGTTTCACGGGCAAAATCACTTCTTCTTCCCCGTCCGCCTGCCTACCGCTAAAGCCTCAATATATATTAAATCTTCTTGCTCCTTAGGTCACGATATCCTCGGGTTCTTTCCCATCTTATGTTTTTGGCATGATATCATATCAGAGAAACAACATTCACCATTACTACTATCTTCATCATTAATTTACATTTTACACCTTTCTTTTTTCTTTTTCTTTTTCTTTTTAAATGAATAATTAATCTCATGTAGGAGTCTCCCTTGCTATAGCTCCTTTACATAAAGCTATCCATCCTTATAAACTTGCACTCTTTTTCAATCTTCACCAACTTTTTTACATCCAAGATTTTCTTGAGAATCTATTCCTTTAGCTCCCCCTTTCACTTCTCCCCTTTTTTCAAGTTTCCCTTTTGTATATAAATAGACTCTTTGAACTTGCTAAAGCTTCTAATCTTTATTGTGTGCTAGCTAGCTCTCATGGGGTTTAAAGGAAAGAAGAAATCTCCTCTTCAGATGATGCAGGATAGTAGTGGTGGGGGCGGAGGATATGTAGGATCCGAAACCAAGAAATGGGTTAGTAATATTGCAGGAGGGTTTGGATTGAGTTCTTCTTCTTCTTCTTCTTCTTTGAAGCCTATTTTTACTACTACTACTAATCCGAAGAAGGATCTTCTTGTTGTTGATGAAGATGATGATCAAGAAGCTAGTTGCACTACCCCGACTTCAGATGAATCAAGAACCGTGCCCAGTAGTAGATTATCGTGTCCACCGGCTCCTAAGAAGAGAAAATCTACATCAAGATGTACTCATAGTTTCAATGGTGTTCGAGAGTTCTTTAGTACTCCACCTGACCTCGAAACAGTGTTTAAAAGAAGGGCTGAGAAGGCTTGATAATAATAATCAACTTCTAAAACTAGTCCTTCTGTAGTTCCCC
>JAOXNR010000013.1:14001810-14055152 GCA_028571225.1 Parsonsia alboflavescens
ATACTTTACAATCATAAAAAAAAAAAAAAAAAAAAAAACCTCCAACTAGTGATGGAGTGTTTTATTGATAGAAAATTTTTGTCATTAAAAATAGGTTTTTACTGATGATATTTTTAATTATGAGTTTAGGTACTTTTATTTTGACCATTTATATTTTCATCACTATGGATAAATACATTATTGATGGAAAAATATTTTCGTCACTATAAATTGTTTATTATAATAAAAAAAATGTGTCATTATATACTTATTTATTGATGGATAAAACTACTGTCACTATAGAACGTGTAAAAAATATATATAATTAATCCCACATTGCTTCCTAAAACTTTTTTAAGTAATTTATTTTCTGTATAAATCTATGAGTATATTATTACCTATTGAGATTAAGTAAATAATTTATGATTTTGTCATTAATTTAATTTTATCTTTGATTAATTAATATAAATAATAATTTTTATCTTTATCATATAATTCAATTAAAATTTCTATATAGAAAAATAATAAAAAAGTATATAAAATATATTTTTGAAGACTTATTATCATATAAATTTATGTGAACATTTATCAATGGTTTTTTTATCATCAGAGGAAATTGAATGTACATTTACTTATTTAAATTATTGTTTTATTTGAGTGATTATTGCATATATATTTTGTAAATATGTCGAATTGTCTTGTTTGTTATAACAAAGTTGAGATTTTATCATTTTAAGCATTCAATTGAATTACAAGATTCGTGTCAAAAGAATACAACAATTGTATTTCATCAATTTAGGAAAAACTTGAAATGCAAATTTGATCATTCTGTCGTAGCATGGGTTGTGATTTAAGTAACTTTAGTGTTAAATGTTTTTTGTTTAATTCAAAGTTCAAAGACTCATTAAGGAGATTTAGATTTGAATGTGTTATATAAATGAATTTGATATTAAATATTATTATTATAAAATTTAATTTTATTAATTTTTTATAGCTTAAACGGACCCTATCTCGAATTTACGAGTTTTCCTTATACTAAAGGAATTGAGCTCAAACTTAGCTATTTAAGCCTTTGAGAGCCAGAACCCAAACCTGAGTCTGAAAGAATATAAGCGGGTCGAGCTTGAACCTAGTAGATTCGGGCTTTTCTCGACTCGTTTACACCCTAGTTGTAACTAGTCAATATTGGGACAATTATGAATTTAGTAGCTCACAATTTCTTCAAGTGAAAAGCAATCGACAAGGGGAGATAAAGGAAAGCATATAAATATTACTTCTACTATGTACATCGTTGCACTATGTGATGACATCGAAATGATATCATTTTTATTGCGAAAAAAACAAAAACAAAAATGTGCAGGTCAAAAACGATATCGTTTTACGCACATATACACTAGAAAGATTGTATATGTATATACATTAAAATATTTGGTTTCTCCACTGCTTTACTGGTGTGACGCAACTACTACTCTGTTGCGCTGCCTTCTTCAACCGAAAATGTTGCTGTTGTGGTGCCACTAGGGAGAGGAGGGAGGTGTGGTGGATGTCGGATGTATAGGTGGAGATCGGTAAGTTTAGTAGATCTAGGGTTTTCTGGAAAAGATTCAGATATGAGAAACGAAATGGAAATTTGGAATGAGGCGTGTGTAGTGTGTGTGAATGGTCAGTCAAATAAGGACAATATGAATTTTATTTTATTTTTGAAAAAGTCCCTTTGGTCTGATAAGT
The DNA here is from genome assembly GCA_028571225.1 of Parsonsia alboflavescens. Lineage (NCBI taxonomy): Eukaryota > Viridiplantae > Streptophyta > Magnoliopsida > Gentianales > Apocynaceae > Parsonsia > Parsonsia alboflavescens. The sequence goes on from JAOXNR010000013.1 coordinate 14,003,518, forward strand.
AACTTGACCTTAGTTCGGCCCAACCCTCATTCGAGTGGATTTAGCTCATCGAGGCTCGATTCTGAATAAGTTACTTAAATAATAGAATTCAGTTCATATATATATAGGAAGCCATGAACCCTATATGATCCAAGTTCAAATTGATAAGTCTAATTATTGATGCTAATTGAGTAACTTTCAGAATAAAATTCTAAGGTTATCATGAATTATAATTTCATAAGTATATACGATGGAAGGTAGTAATCATGAAAATTTCGTAATTAATTTTTTAAGGCAGGTTAGGAATTTAAAAATAGTAAAGTACATAATTTATGAATAAAAAAAAAAAAATTCTTTTTGCATTTCTTTGAAATTCTTATTTATACTCGTAGATAGTTCGACTACAAAACAATTCGTTCAGGCCCTTTTTTGGGTTGAGTGGTTTCTCCAAAAGTCCATCAAAATTGGGCCGAATAAAAGTTAATGGCCCATTTAGGGAACCTAAAGGTGGGCACTGGCTCCTAACAGTAAGCATTTTAAATTTTTTTTTCGTGACTAATAGTAGGCCAAATTTGGCCCGAATTGAAGCACTATCCCTAAGATTTATGGGCCCAGAACAAACCCCATAGAAAAAATAAAAATAAACTTTAAAATACGTTCAAATAATCTTTTTTTTTAAAATTATTTTTTCAAATTTCAATCCAATTATCTTTTCTAGGGCTGGAAATTTTTAAACCGCCATTTTTTACGCATTGGTCGTCCCTTCCCTGGTGAACATTATAGCTGAAAATTTTCTATATTCAAGAATTTCAACCCTTTCCCTCTCTTTGTTTTATTCTTTTCTCTAGAATTTCAACCCTGTCTAGCACTATCCCAGCTGCCAACTGATGAATAATTTAAAGCAGAATACTTCGTCAGATTATTTCTCCTCTAAGTTTCTGTCCAGCAACTTCAGGGATCAGTCTGGTTTTTTTTTTTTTTTTTCCCAAATCCTTTGTCATTTTAATTCACTTGGCAGCTGGGATAGTGCTAGACAGCATGGCCAGTTAATTATTGTTATTTCCTATCAAAAAATTGGCTGGAGAAAAAAATTGATTTTTTTGGCTGGGAGTCAACTATATCCATGAAAGAGATGATATCCAGAAATCATTTTGTCTGTTATTCTGTTTCTGTCAAGCCCTCAGCCTTAAATCCAATAGTGGTTATGAAATAAGTACAAAATCAGTCTTGAAAATTCAGCTAATTTCTTGTTCCTTTTTTTTTTCTGATTGTTGGAATCATCTTGTATATATAGAAAATATTTTTTTCACTTTCACAATTATAGCATTTTCATTTTTCTGGTGTAGGGGTAATCTTGGGATTTCCATTGAGAAACAAATGCCGAAAGAGACCTTAGCAGCTAAACATCATTAACTGAAACATAAAATGGATTAGGGAGTAGATGAGAAAGAGGAGAAGACGAAAAGGATTCTATGGGCTCTTCTCTTCTTCTGCCTCTTGATTGAGGTCCTAAAGGATCTTCATTTGTTTGTGGATATGGTGTCTAATGTATTAGCTAGTGGATGAAGTTAAAACTCGTGGATACTGTATTGTGTAATGCTCCCCTATGAAGCACCACTACCACTCGTTCCTTTGAATCAAAGCAAGCAGACAAAATCCCATTTCTCTCCTTCCCTCCTCGACCAAAGAAAAGAAAAAAGGACCAAGAAAATGAACTCCCTTGAAGAATTTCTCCTCTTCCAACTACTTCCTACTCTCTTTCTCCACCTCTACATTCCATGGCCAAGAACAATCTACCTGAATAATTCTCCCCACACTTGCTCCTCACTCTTTCTCACTAGTAGAAGGTGAGTTTTTTTTTCTTTCAAATAAGTCATGTCTTCCTCTTACTGTTTATCATCATCTAGAAACAAGACTGCACCAGTAGCCTTCTTGGCTCAGAATTCTAATCTGTTCCTTCCCAGACAGAGGAATTGTGCTTTTGCAAATGAAACTCAATTTCCTAAGAAAAAAGCACTACTTTTGAAGCCTCAGCAACGTCTGCCTGGGCCATCTCTTTTGATATTAAGACCAAGGAACTCTGCGTTCGTACAACCTTATGCTGCCTTATCATCTTTTGCTGAAGGTCAAGAAAGTGAGGGAATTGAAAGCAGAGGACATGAAGAAGATTCAAAGTCAGAGGGTGACTTTCCAGGAATGGCTCAGGTCTTTCATGTATCTTCAAGAACAGCAACTGCAATTTCAGTATGCATAGTAGTGGCTGCCCTTACTTTTCCCCTTTTCATGAGGTCTTTGAGTCAGGGTGTTGGATTGAAGAGTAAACTGTTATCTTATGCCACTCTATTGTTTGGATTCTACATGGCTTGGAACATTGGAGCAAATGATGTGGCTAATGCCATGGGAACTTCAGTTGGTTCTGGGGCTTTAACTCTCCGGCAGGCAGTTTTGACAGCAGGAGTTTTGGAATTCTCTGGGGCATTGCTCATGGGCACACATGTGACAAATACAATGCAGAAGGGAATTCTAGTTACCAACGTTTTCAATGGAAAGGATAATTTGCTCTTTGCTGGGCTTCTATCTTCTTTGGCTGCTGCTGGTACTTGGTTACAGGTGCATTTCTAAAAATCCCATCTTTCTAGAGTGGACAATGTTTAAAAACAAACACAAAGATTAAAGGTCTCATAAATCTTAAAAAGAAAATATTGCAGTATCTTTGTCACTCTTGGCTTGTATATTATACTTTGATAGCACAGGCTTTCCTTTTGCTGTTATTAAGGTTTTTTACTGCTTCAGAGCACACTAGTTTGGTTCAAGTTCCTAAATTGACATATGAAGACCATAAGAAATCACAGTTCATGTCTTCATAAAGAAAATATCCTTCATTTTGCTTTAGTCAGGAGCTCTTTTCTGTCAATGATTGAGTGAATTTTGTTTGAAATGGTTAATTTCATTGTTTTATCCGCATACAAGGTTAGGATAGGAAGTTTGCAAAATGGAAAAGGCTGTCACAAGAGAAATATGTAGTTGATTATATGCTAGAGTTGCTATCTGTTATCCGTTTGCTGTGTCTGATTAGAGAATAAAAACAAAACAGCTGAATATTTAGATTCTGTCCCAAGTTCTGAAACCAGTACTATTAGCTGTCATTTTTTCTGGGAATATGGATTATGCTGAAATTTTGAGATAATTTCAATGATATTGATATGTAATTCACTGTAATGTACTGTAATTCCAAGAATTTAGACAGGGAACAAAGGTTAAATTGTGAATGAATTTGCTATAACCGAGATTTAAATATTTATTGTTAATTCGAAATATCTATTTTGATTAACAAGTAGTAGACCAAAGGCTGCCAAGCCCAAAGTACAGTATAGACTCTTGGATGATAAAAATTCAAGTAAACAAGATTTTAAAACATCCCTACTAATGACTTTAACATGATGAACATGAAGATACGAAACTGTGATTTCTGTGCCTGAAGTTTTGGTCCTCTTGAGTATTTGTGACAATGGTTTGCAAAACCGCCTGCTGTTTGAATATCTCAATTGAACTCCGTTGCCTTCCCTGTGCATCAGAATAAATTTCAAAATAGTTACTTGGTTTTCTTGCTTGCCTAAGCTCCATGTATATTCAAGATTCACTGAGCATATATATGTTGTTAAAGAGAGTTTTTTTTTCTAACGACCCTGTAAATGATATTCTTCTCAGGTTGCTTCATACTATGGCTGGCCTGTATCTACAACTCACTGTATTGTAGGATCCATGGTTGGTTTTGGTCTTGTCTATGGTGGAACTGGTGCTGTCTTCTGGAGTTCATTGGCAAGAGTAACGTCCTCATGGGTATTCTCACCTATACTAGGGGCAATGATGTCATTTCTCGTCTACAAATGCATCCGTAGGGTATGTACTTCAGTCCATCATTTTCCAACAATTATGTTCCTTTCCAGAACAAAAATGAATCAGGAATCGAAATTTAGACTAAGAATCAACTAAAAAACGGAGATTAAAGACTTATCCTCAACTGGTTAAAGCATAAGAACACATGATTTCCATCCAATTATGCTATGTTTTAGCACTACCTAGTTATATCCCTACTTACCTTTTACACTGTTTTCAGTTTGTTTACAGTGCTCCAAATCCAGGACAAGCTGCTGCTGCTGCTGCACCACTTGCTGTCTTCATCGGGGTTACTGCAATTTCTTTTGCTGCTTTCCCTCTATGCAAGACACTTCCTGTGGCTCTTGCCCAGGCATTAGCATGTGGTACTGCTGGTGCAATTATAGTTTCTAAAGTTATCCAGAGGCAACTAGGTCACCTACTTGTTGTTAAGCCAAGAGACGGTGAAACAACAAAGGAGGAGGATAGTCATGCCAAGAATATTGGTTTTCTCTCTGATATTGCAGGTCCTACTGGTACCCAACTTGAAATAGTCTATGGAGTCTTCGGCTACATGCAAGTTCTGTCTGCCTGTTTCATGTCATTTGCTCATGGCGGAAATGATGTTTCCAATGCAATAGGTCCCTTAGCTGCAGCATTATCTATTCTTCACGGAGGGGCAAGTGGAGCAGAGATCGTTATCCCTAATGATGTTCTGGCTTGGGGAGGATTTGGGATTGTTGCAGGACTGACCATGTGGGGATATAGGGTCATTTCAACCATTGGAAAGAAGATCACAGAATTAACACCAACTAGAGGATTTGCAGCAGAGTTTGCAGCTGCATCTGTGGTTTTGTTTGCATCTAAGCTGGGACTACCCATCTCGGCTACTCACACACTGGTGGGAGCAGTGATGGGAGTGGGATTTGCTAGGGGACTTAACAGTGTTAGAGCAGAAACTGTAAGGGAAATTGTCACTTCTTGGGCTGTTACAATACCTGCTGGTGCTGGATTTGCAGTAATCTACACATGGATCTTGACCAAGCTGCTTTCATACATACTATGAGTGTACATTTTAAGGTTGTCATGCAAACTTCAGTGTTTGCGATAATTTGAGAATCACACTTCATTTTTGTTGTGATTGCAAAACACAGAATTTTTTGAACCTCCTCTAACCATATGCTCAAGCAAAACAGTACCAAGCTTCTTTCTTCCCACCCAATCTTGAAACATCTAAGAAAGTCTCAATATGCTGTTATTTACATAAGTTCAGATGTAAAATTAAGCATGAACAAAAACTGAACTTGAGAAAAAAGGCAGCTGTTTTCTGCAACTGGAAATCTTGAAATGAAGTGTCCTAATTAGGAAAATAACATTTTTCGTGGCTGAGTTTGGTTTGTTACTGTTACTTGATCATGTACCTTGGTGGGCATCAATAAAAAGAATTTATTTATCTAAAACTCATCTGGATTGCTCAAGCCTTAAAGGTTCAATTTTTTTCTTTGCGAATTTCTACCATATATGAATTTGCTAACATAACAACTTGATGGGAAATAGTTGCAATGAGATTGATGGTAGAAAGGGATAAATTGGATCATGATGCTTTTCTGATCTAAAAGTCAACAAAATAAACAGGTCTCGAGGCTTTTGCTAACTAAGGTACAACAATAAGGAAAATTGACAGTCTAAAGAAATCTACATACCTGAAGGTGTTTACAGCACATGGCTGTCCAGAATCTGGTTAAGATCTTCATGGAGAAATTTCCTGTATGGAACTGAGACTGGGCTCCCACTCCAATTCCTTCTTTATTCTTGGCTTTTGGATTGGAGGAACAAATGGCCTCTTATCTTTGTCAGATTTTCTTCGCGAATAAATAGACCACATCTCTCTGGAGACATAGAAATCCTTTGCTGAGCAAAGAGATTCATCTGAACAGTCTGCACCAACATCAGCAACATCTTTTATAGCCAAAATTGGTTCCTCATTACTGTAAGATGACTGCTTCAACTTCCTCTTGTGCAAGAATCTACGCTTCACTTTCTCATAGGTGGTACAAGGAATTAAATAGTACTTTTTCCCAGGTATCAAGAAATCCTCTGTAGAAACAAGAGATTCAAGAGGACGTTTGAAGATTTCTGGCAGGCAAACATACATTTCAGGGTTCTTCTCCATTACCAGAGATGCAGAAATCATGTCGTGATATATCTCCTCACGGCCTCCTGCATGAACTATCCGCACAGTTCTGTTTCTAAGTTGTATGCTTAGGTCAAGCGAAACTGCTCTCTCTCCGTGTTGCTTCAGCTGTTTCGGTTCCTTCTCCATGTACCCTACTAATCCTAACATTTGAAGCCAACTCTTCAACATTGCAAGGAACCAGAATCCACCAAATGATTAGCATTATGATGATCTGACTACTTAGATAATGGGAACTGGATTGGATCTTTTATCATCATTATGGTTAACAGCATAGTCATGGTAGATTTTCTCTTGTTTTGTCATGGCCGGCTGCACTACTATTTACCACTTTCCCACAAGATATTACTGACAAATCCAAAGGGGTTTAGGAGAAAAGTCCTGTTCCAGAAATATGCTCTCCTTGAGATCAGCTCCACGTGAAAACCAAAGTTCCATGAGTAGATAAAGCTAGGTAAGGATTTCAGAAATCAGAAGTAATTTGTCTCTTTGCTCTTATGCCAGCTTTGGACACACATTCTTGTACTAATATCATATTCCCACAACCCTGATAAAACCTGCCGCTCTAGTTTTTTTCTCCTCCCACTAATCCAGTTGTTATGAAGAATGAAACAGCCCTTCTTCATGCAGGTTTCTCTAACATTTCTTTTCTGCCACAAATCTTGGTATGCACCATTTGGAAAGAGATCTCGATCCAAGAAATGAACTGTCAAATTTGTTTTGGGTTCTAAGCATCTGTTATCCCCTACACGATTGGACCCTCCCTCACCACAGAGAGTGTCATAAAAGCTTGGCTGTTCTGAAAGATTTGAATTTGCGGCATGTTTCACTACTTTCTCCAATGCAGCAATTGTTATGTCGTCTGACTGAGCATAATAGAAGCCAGAATTGAGGCGTCGTGGTAAATTTATAGGTCCTACAAGCACCACGGCACTAGAAGTTAGATGAAAGCTAAAGAGACCTACATTCCATCAAGAAATAATACCTACTGAGAAAGAGATTTGATAGCAAGGGGACATTTAAAGTGGGATAGCTGAAAACAAATGTTCTCAATTTCGACAGGAAGAGGATAATTGAGACAAATACCCGCTTTCTTATATTCATCAGATTGTGCAATAAAAGTTGCAGGGCCAAAGGAAGTAAGCAAAGGAAATGGAGTTTTGAACCAATAGACGTCAACATCACTCATTAGTACATTGAAACCGAGCTTCAGTATCTGCAAGACTATCCTGGATTTGACCTTGGTTACTTTCTGAAAGCAGTCAGTGCCAAAATGACAGTCGTCAAAGCTGATGTTGGTTGGAACATTTGCATACTCAAAAACAGGTAGGCCCTAGCATACAAGATGGACCAAGAGAGGAGAGAATTATTACGCTCAAAGACACTTAGTATTAAGCTTCACAATTCTGTAAATTTAGTCTTGAGTTGATGCATTTTTAGGGAACTGGATAGAAGAATATTCTTCTGCAGAAAACAAGCAGCACTGGTTAAACAAGAAAGAAAAAGAAACCATGTTACCTGAAGAACAGAGAACTCATAGATTTCATAGTCAATAGCACAGACCAGGAAATTTGTAATCTGGAGCTGGCGTAGTCTGCATACCCAACTCATTAGCATGTCCTTATAGCTATATCCTGCAACTGCTAGCACAATTGTCTTATTTTGGTCTGCACGTAGTGTGAGGAGACCCTCTAGAGATAGTGGAAGGGAAATTGTCTGAGGCCCCTGCAATTTGTTCTCCAAAGAGCAATTCCTTGCCTCATCATGTGATCTCTTCAAATCAATACAACTCAAAATATCCTTTTCCTTTGTTGATGTAGGTATACCTTTACTCCTTAATCTAAATGAAATCTTGTTTCCCAGTGGATAAACAATGTTCTGGACAGTATTAACAAAAAGATACTGCCCACCACATATAAGGAACTTAAAAAGATTAGAATAATTAGCTTTGCGGAAATGAAATGACCCATAAATCATTCCCAAAAGAGAATTTCCTGCAAATTCCCAACTTCTCTTTTCTAAAGCTGAAACATTTGAAGCCTCTTCCAACAGATGATACTTATAATCAAGATCATTCACATAGACATTTGAGATGGAAGAACTAGCATCAAATACAAACCTATAGTCAGATGATAAGGCTTCTGTTACAATCCAATGGTCATGGAGTCCTTCGCCATACAAAAAAGGAGGGAGGACTCCTTTATGTAAAGGAATATCTCCATTGTTCCATGCGATGAGCATTCTTTTTCTGCAAAATGTTGTTTTCAAATTCTGAGAAACAAACTCCTGCAGCTGATTGAAGTACAAGATTAATAGAAATCCTCTTGTGGCCAGTCCAAATATATTGAAATTTCTTCATACCTTTGGTTGTGTTACTTTCTTCCCGTCATCTGCTAGCCAATATTTCCCATCTGTGTCCAAGTGAAAAAGAAAGTAGGGAATCTCTTGTGAAAAAGCAAAAAGTAACCAATCATGATCAAGTTCGTGAGAACATCTCAAAGTCGAAATGAAGTCTTGAAAGAGAAGTATCTCAGGATCAACCAGGACAGAAATATCTGAAGATGACACCTGTGCTCTTGCAACCATTGAATGGAAAAATGGAGTACCTAGGAACCTACACAAAAACAAATGCTAATGAGAAATTGCAATGTCTTTTGCAAATTTGAAAGTTTTCGTTAAAGATGCAAAATCAACAAGTAAATAACTAGCAACATAGGAACATGGTTTTCTGGTCTAGATTTGCTCTACAATATTCAATCATCTAATTTTCTCTAAAGCATAGGTTTTCTCTCTCTCTCTCTCTCTCTCTCATTTGAAACATATCTTTACAATTCTAAGGCTTGGAAGTCTGACACAATATTTCAACTAGCTTAAAGATAACAAAGACTGGAAACTGTTATGGTATTTCGGTGAATGATAACCACACCTAAAAGCCAGTTCAATTCTCTAGTCGTAGTGCTAGCTTTCCCCATAAAATCCTTCCAGCTATGAACTTCTGAAAATGTGTTTCCTTCAGGTATATGCCCAGTGAATTAAGTGCAGATTGTCTAAGTAGTTCAAAGATTATCTGTGCATTTTCTTTCTCTTACTTGATCCTCCTACCTAAAGCAAAAGTATATAGGCCCAGATGGATACAGCCGTTCTTCCTGTTTCAATACATTATCATTCTAATTTCTAATTGGGCAGAAGATAATACAATGGCAGTCAAGAAACGCTCACGTGAAGTCAATATTGGGCTCAACTGACACTCTTGAACCAAAGGCACCTGCCAAAGAGAAAGCAGAAGGATCTTGACTGAAAAGAACAACATTGATATCTGGCCCTAAACCAAGCCATGATCTGATTGCGAGGTTTTGCCTTTCCCCAACTGAACCATGAAAGGGTCTTGGTGCTGTGAAGATCGTAACTTTAGGACCACTAAAACTGTTGGTGAAAAGCCTTGGCTTCTTGATTTGATCCTTAACAGAAGAGGGCAACATCTGATGAGTAGCATAAAAGGAGACCCCTATCAGAAAAATCCCACATGACCAAACCAACCATAGTACAAGCGCCAATTTCTGCCAGGACAAAATTCAAGAAAGAGAACAGATTTCTAAATCCGAAACAAAAGTGAAGAATCCAATAACATGAGGAATTTGAAAAAAGCTGACCTCTTTATTGTAGAAAAAAGAGTGATAGAGTTTCATTCTCCAAGTTCTCATTCAATCAAAGGAATGAAGTAGAGTAGATTGGGATTTGGAGTTCTTGTTGTCGGCAAAAGGCAAAGAACGATGCAAGAAAGTAGAAGAAGCGAGCAAACAATCACATTAAACTCAACACCAATGGGGCAGTAGGAAATGCCAAGGGGATCGTGCACGGCATGTGGGGTGGCGGATAACACCATTTTCACGCTTCTCCGCGTCGATTCCAATAAAAGTTTGTGCAAAAACGGGTATTGCAACTCGGCCTACTCAAGAGAAGAAGACTCGAAAACAAGAAAAGAAAAAAAGTTGGGGAAAAAGGGCAGAAGAGATTCCATCACATGAGTTTGGGTGCAGGAGTCAAACTGCTGCTGTAACTTTGCTTCTCTGCCCACCAATCCCAAGGCTTTCAATGGGGACTGAATGGATCTTTTAACATATCAAACTTTTCAGTTAAAGTATCACTCTCATTTTGTGGATTTTTCTTTTTACACAATAAAAGTTTGCAATCTATGTGTTCTCTTCTTAGTTCTTACCACATACGAAATCTTAAATAAAACTTCGGGATTCAGGTCTTAGGAATCAACCAAAGTCTTGCTAGTTCTTATTGGAGTCCAGTACCAAAAAATAATGTTGATTAGATCATGATTGAAAGTACCGCAGATTTCTGATTTTGTCTTAATGACTTTCTCTAATGATTGATTACACATTGAACCTATCAGAAATTACCTGGGTTGATTGATTTTGCTCCAATAAATATGTTTTACATGTTGTGTTGCCTTTTCCTACATTTTTACTTATAAAAATAAAAAAATGTCAGGTCAGCCTCTTTTTCAAAATCTGTATGGTAATTTTTGGAATCATAAGCTACATCTTTCGAAAATTCTTTCAGCACGAATTAGTTATTTGTAAATGAAGGTTGAAAAATTAAAAAAACTCAACTTTGATTTACAAATATTAAGTAATTAGATGGTTAAGGAACTAACCTTTGACCAATTTCATGTTTTGATCCATAATCAATTTTTTTTTATTATATTTGTCTTCGAACAAATTACTATTAAACAATTTGATAGTTCAAACCTTATTCTTAAAAAAAATAATAACCATCAAAAAGTTCAATCAACAATTTCTTGATCAAATTAATCAGGCAAATTCAATCCTACATTACTCAATTTGTCAAAAATGGATATAAACTAAAATTTTATTAAGCTAAATTCATATTTTTGATTCATTTAAATTCTATTTTTACTAAATTTAACTCAATAAAATTTCAATTAATATATATTTCTAACTAATTGAATGACATAATACTAAATTTACCCCTATTAATTTGATCAGGTAATTGTTGACCTTGTGTTTCAAAAAATAAGATTAAAAGGATTAAGTTATTCAATGATAATTTATTTGAGGATCAACACAGAACAAAAAAAAAGAAGTTAGGACCAAAGTGTAAAATTGATCAAAGATTAAATCCTTGAATGTCCAATTATTCTACAAATATTTGTTCCTCAAAAAAAGAAAAAAAAAATTCAGATTTTGACAAGTAATGAGAAAAGGCAGGGAGTGTCGTTTAACAGCATTGAAATTTACACGAATACATTGCTGCTTACTTTCTGTCTTTTAACAAGAAGCTAACAGGTAAAATAAAATTGAAGTTCAAATACAACTGGGAGGGACAAAATTTACAGATGTTCTAATTCTTGGATGAAAGATAAAAGTAAAAAACGCAGACTAACAAAAAAGAGCATATACGGACGCATCATCTAAGCATCGCTAGCAAAAAATTACTACAACCTACTGATTTTCATAGGACTCCCTCGCGTTGGAAACTCAAGCAGGAATCTTTAGGCAGGGGTTTCAGGATTTCTGGGCTCCTTCGTGTGCAATTATCTTCTTCGCCGAACAGGTGATCTAGATCTTGATCTCCTTCCCCTGTGATGAAATAAACCAGTTTACTGTCTGGAATGAGTTTAAAACATGATTCTATTCATCGGGACCTCAAAATCATAGTTCTTTGAGTTACTTTGATGGGCACACATTTTCAAATTGATGAAAAGATCTTGAGTGTTGTGTAACGTACCTTGTAGTCTCAAGAGAAGAGTAAGGAGAATGCCTGCGCTGGGAGTGCTTGCTAGGGGGAGGAGACCTCGAAACTTGTCTAAACATAAAACATTATTTGCTAATCGAGTTAAAAAGTAAAGTTTGAACACAACTTCTTATTGTGCTAGGCAATTAGACTTCAAAATAGAAAGCTAGTAGCCCCACCTAATCAGCTTCTAAGATAATAATGATATTAGCAAAAGGTACTCAAAGGAGAAAATGCAAAACCATCCAGAGAACATTGTCTAGCAATCACTTCCCAAGTAGACACATCAAAAGCACTAGATAAGACGAGTCATAAATATGACAAAAATAAGACCTTAAATCTAAATGCAAATGTCTGAAATTGAGTATAAGGATGTCTTATTCCCTGGCAGAAGAAACTACCTTTTCCCTTTTTTATGTTCGATGGATAAGGATGAGAAAATCACTCTCTGAAGAGAAACTCTGGAATATATGGCAATTGCTACAATGCAACGGTAAAGCAACAGCTTAAATGGACCTTTTCCCTACCTTCTTCAACAGAAAGGCATTGACCCCTATGCACCTATTTTAAGCATAGAATATTGCCTAATCATGAAAAGTCGATTACTTCTATCACATTCTCGTAAACTGGAGATTGCCTGTAACATTCTCTTAGCAAGGGGAACTTCAATAATTTTCACCAATAGTTCTGAAATTCCAGTTTCTAATAAGTCAAATTTCCTTAAATCCAGAAGAGTGTGCAAATACTTATCATGATGCTATTCTGAAATGCCATAGATCTTGCCCCACCCCCCACAAAAATTTAATAATAATAAACTTAGGGAATGAGGATTGCAGAAACCATTCAACTATGTATAAATATGTAGAAAAACGATTTGGAAAGGAGAATAAATGACATTGTGGAAGTAGAACGTGTCAAACAATCATGTAGATCCATTGGCCAAAAGTGGTAGAAGGGAAAAAAAAAAAACTGACAAAAAAAGACATTAAGTTTTTCCAGAAATATGCATGGATAGAACTGATGTAAACACTGCCTTGTTAAGGAATAAATCCAATCATGCTACAAGAAACTATAGCGAATCCAAGTACATGCAACATAAAACTTTAAGAAATTTCAGCCAACAAACAAAATGCAATGTAATGTGGTGAGGCATGTCCAACAGCAGAGGCATCAACAAAGAGGTAGCAGAATAGGGACTTAGCAGACCAACCCACCAAATAAAAAAGCATATGTAAAGCTTTAAAACAGCTGAATAACACAATAGCTATTGGCTATTTTACCAGAAAAGAAAAGATTAAAGTAATGTGAAGAAATTAATAACATGCATCAGTAAATAAGAAGAACATTGGATAACCACTGTACAGAGTCTGAGAACATTATCAGATGCAGGTTATGTTTTTAATATCCTGTTAAGCTATTGAGACTGACAGAAGTATTGTGATTGGATTAAATATCTGCCTGTAATTGTGCAGAGCTGATACGTTAATAGTAACAACATTGTCTAATTGATGCAATAAAATGAGATGATAACTGAAGAAATACAGAAACCACCCCCCACCAGAAGTAAAAAAATAAAAGCACCTGAGACAAGGTAATTCTCTTCAGCTGCAAAATTAAGAGAAATACAAGAATGAACGGAATCACACAAATCGAAATATTACATATATATATGTATATATATTTCTTTAAGGGCACCCTCATACTTTGATCAAAGGCTTGTATATATGCCAATAATCATCGATGGAAAAGAGCATAAACCTTGATACACAAGCACACACCTCATGATGCCTGCCTCTTTCCATTTAGGAAAAAAAAAAAAGATGAATAGAGAAGATTCAGCTAAAAATCAGTAAAAAGGTTTCACTGTTGACAATTAAAAATCTTCAACTCTTTCATGCATATTCGAAGACAAGCACCCTTGTCAAAATGTAAGAGCTCGACGGACATTGAAGAGATAAATACTGCAGAGAGAAACAATTTGGCAAAGGAAGATGTTGGGACAGGAGATACCTTTTCTTTGACCTGACAGTTGATGCTGATTTGTCTCTCTTCAAATGTAGCCTTCTGCAACCAAATTGCAAATATAAGCAACAATAATCTGGATATGTCAAGAATAAGCAACCAGATCAGAAACCATTAAGAGGGAATTATAAAGATCACGTAAACCTTCTAGAGTTTTCTGATGATTCATCACTGGAACCAGAACCATCTTTGTTGTCTCGACCCCTACTGGAGACAGAAGAGGAACGATGACTCTTGTGTCTACTAGAATCACTAGCATTTGTCTGCCGGGGTTTTTCTCTCTTATCATCCCTTGTCCTTTCCCTTTTTTTGCCACTATCTTCTTTACCACTGGATCTTCTGTCTGTCTGCCTTTCTTTTCTTCCTTCCTTGACATAATCAGGAGAGGACCGTTTCCTTGAATCAGAATCCTTCGCCTTTTCTGCAGACTTGGTACCTTTCTCTCTCTCTCTTTCTCTATCTTTTGATCCATTTTGGTCTATCCTTCTTTCCTTCTTGTGCTTCTCATCATGCCTACTATGGCTTTCATGTCCTCTCTCATTCCCTCTCTCCTTATCAGCATCCAATTCCTTGGTCTTTTGTTCTTTCCCTCCAGAGTTCCTTTCATCTTTACATCTGTCATTCTTATTTGATGTATTTCTGGTTTCCCGACCAAGAGGATCATCCTCTGCTGACTTTTGGGATACAAGTCTTTCAACTGGCTTTTCAGTTTTCTCTTTGGCATCTTTAAAAGCCTTCAGTGTGTTTTCTGGAACTCCATCGATCTTAGATGATAAAGTAGGGCCTTGATCTTCTGGCACTCTCGATGCCCTCTCCTTATCCATTTCTGTAACTAGAGCATTATTATTAACTACTGAAGTACATGTACTGGGAACAGATTCCATTGTTGCATTATTGTCAAGAATCTCCCTAGTTTCTTCCTGTGAGTTGCCATTACCAACCATATCCATGCCTTTTGAGGACTTGCTTAAAGTTGGCTGCTGCTGTAAAGTATTTTCCTTGAGATATCTCTCAGAACTTTGGATTTCACTATCTTCATCATCCTCAGAAGCATAATTAGCAAGCCCCAGCACATTCACAGGAGGGCTAGCAGTAGAATTTTCACTGGCACTGTAAGAATTGATTTCTTGGGCTTTGACAGGTACCAAAACCTTAGCAGAAGCACTTAAATTTGGACCAGTTGGTGAAGTTGTTGCTTTAAGATCAGAAGTAGTAGCAACGCAGTCAACTAACAAAATACAATGGAAACAAGAAACAATTAAGACGGAAGGACATCAGACCCCTGAAATAAGTGAAATTTCAGAGACCTAACCAACCAAATTACTCAGTACTTTCAGCAAGTCAATATATCAACTAAATATAGAAAAAAGTTCATTTACCTTCAGGAGTGCTGTCATCTTCATTGAGAACTTTTGTGGCAATTTCATCGAAAAGTTCATCAGTAACCTGACAAGATGGAGAATGCAATGTAAAGACCAGCATGAATAAAAACAGGGATTTATGAAATACGGGTTAAGGGGCAACCTTTAGAAGAACCTCAGTCAGGACACGCTTTATTTCCTGATTTATTGCAGCAGCTCTGCCTGCTTCCACCTCATCCTTCGAACAACAGAAACTTATCAGCAAAAAAACATTAATTAAGGGCACACAGCTAGGAATTGCAAGCAATATAGAAGCTGATAATAAGAATTATAAAATAACCAAGAATTTTAAATGATGGAAACAAATTCTACGTGGTTATTGAAATAACTAAAATTCCTTTAAGTAGAATAAAAATGCTTTCAGACACAAATGAAATAGGTATCACTTCTTCAAGATTTTTTTTTTTTTAATAATTCACAAATGTAATCATTAATTTTAACAAGAAACATAAATGAAGTAGTCAATAAACTATCAATCTTCTGGGATAACCTCATCATCATCCTCATCCTCAGTTGACCTCGAAGCAACGCTTTTGCTATCTGCCTGATCACCCTTCCCATAAGATTTATCACCACCTTCATCTTCTGTAGATTGAGTATCCTCTTTTAGAGATTCTTGAGCCGAACTTACGATTACAGGTTTCTTCTTTATTATTTCTTCTCTAAGCCAGTTAGGTACAGATGCCTGAAGGGTATCCAAAGCATAATGGTTTAAGCAATGATCTCACAGTTTAAGAAAAAAGATATACGATAATACAAAACCAGCACCTTTTTCGGACGTTCAGAAAATGCAGAAACTCCATAAGAATCACCAGAGAAAGTTGCTATAGGATGCACCTCAGGCCCTGGAACAATACCAAAGGGAGCAGTAACAGATGAGACTGTAGTCTGGAAGCTTGATCCAGGCATCCTTCCAAAAATTGGTGCAGAATGTCCAGGAACTGGAGATGGAACAACAGCTGAAGGATCAACCTAGAAGCACAAGATAATATTAGTAAATAGACTAAAATATAAGGATTACTGTAACACCAGACTACAAGCGAAAACCTGAGGCCCTGATGGGAGAACTGCAGGTACTGAAGGATAAACTAAAGGTGGTTCAGTAGGCGGAGCAAAAGCATAATCAGAGGGCATGGCTGCAATAGGATCAATGCCTCTTCCGGTGTCCCCTGGTTCCAAGATAAGTATAATCAGTAAGGATAAAAGATTTTAGGAATCTCTAGCCACGACTATCATAAAACAAGCTTGAGTTCCTGCAATCGGCAAATTGAACCTTGAGATTTATTAAATTGGGGAAATAAGTTGAGAGTTAGTATATGATTCAGCAGAGGATATAGAAAAATATGTAATTTATTTTGACATAAATCTCTATAAGCTGATTAATCAACAAGAATGCAATCTTTTTGAACCTTCACACATCAAGAAGCCTAGAGATTCATTAACTTTATCTTTTCTACTTCAATGTCTCTCTTTTCTTACTTAATTTTCTTTAGTTCTACCCTTTCTATGTCTTTCAAATTTCACATACAACCCAACCGATATTGAATGTTAAACAAATAAACCAGTTAGGTATCTAAAGAGGAATCTATGAACAGTACTCATTCAAAAGATCTACATTCTCAAATGTTACAAAACCTGAATCTGAATTTTTAAAGGTGGGAATTCTTTTGGGAACTAATAATAAAGAATGCTTGCCAGAAGCATAATTCAGACAGGCTACTATCAATAGAGGGAAGCAATTCTTGAGCAGAAGCTTCACGTGCAAAAGCAGTATATTCAGCTGTTTTTTTACCTGCAACAGAAGAATAACTAGAAGGTACCTCCTGCTGATAGACAGATGGACTTATTGATGAATCTCTCCCTTGATAAACAGGAGTTGAATCCGCCGCAAGAGTTCCATCTTTAGTAGCATATTGAAGATGTTGTGTCTGTTGACTGTCTGATGCAACTTTTGCCGCAGCCCATGCTCTGGCCTTGGCAGCCCAAACTTCTTCATTGGTGTTGGCTACAATATGAAAATTAAACAAGAATCAAGATCTAAGATGCAACAATTCAATGTAGTCCAACAATTTCGTGAACGATTTTCTTGTGAAAGACAATGAAAATATGAAGATTTATTACAACGAAATTAATGGCCATAGGATTCAGAACTATAGTCACTTAGGAGTCAAGAATGGCAGCCTCTAAATCAAACCACCAGTTGAACAATCAAAAAGCCTGGGGGTTTGTTTGTCATCCAACCTTCACTACTGATGGTAATCAATAAGATTAAAAATTTCTATCATCCTTTAGATTTGTTAAAACACCTTGCAAAAAAACATGAAATAGCCAAACAAACTGCAGGAAAGATATTATGTCCTAAATATCTCAAACCACAAAATCAAGAAATTGGATCTAATTATTCTTTTCAGCAGCTGTAATTGCGGTTGATACAAGATGAACTAAGGAACCTTGAAAACAATTAGAAGTGCATCAGAAAAACTAAAAATCACACAGTTAAAGAAATTTAGACAAGAATGGGTATATACTTGCATACCTTGATATTCCCAATTTTGATGGTGACTCCAGTTAGCATTGCCCCAATCCTACAAGTATGCATAGTTTCATGAATAATTTACAGAGAATTTATGCCCAAGTGACAGAAAGGCATTCTCCACGTCAAATTTTAATATACATAAAATGTGTATTAAAATATTTCATAAAAAGAAAAAATTAAACTCTATAGGAGTATATGTCTGCAGTTAACGCCTCAGCGTTTCTTGTTCATATAACCTCCATGGCCAAAACAATACATTAATCCCTTTTTTGGGGCATAAGAAGGGTATACCCTGCATATTATCCCTCTCATATGGAGGACGGATGAATAATTTGTTTTGCGATGATTAAGATCAGGGGGGCTTTCAGCACAATAAAGTAGTGCAAATGAAGTTCAACAAAACCTTAAAACTGGACATGGGCTAGTTTTCCCTATTAAAATTAAAGCATTACTTTTGAAATGTTACTTTGCTTCTCTATTTCACGTTGCACTTCTGCAAATAGGCCAGCTCGTAAATTTATATCTAGAAACAAAGCCGGAAAACTCCTAGTTTCAAAGGCCACAAAAATGAAAATGCAATCATCTAAATTCTATGACAGCAAAAACATTACCTGATTGACCTGTGGATAAGATTGGGGTATCTGTGGAGGTGGAACATGAGGACGAGGTGGAAGAGGAGGAAGTTGATGAGGATGGGGAGGAGGAGGGTACTGGTTATGTGAGGCAGGATGGTGAGCAACATAAGGAGAAGGCGCAGGATAAGGAGGGGGTGGTGGAGCGTAGTGGTCGGTATGGGGATGCGCAGGTGGCCACTGCTGATTCTGTGGCTGGACATGAGGTTGAGGTTGAGGAGGATGAGGAGGAGGAGGTTGAGGAGAAGGGGAAGAAGGGTGCTGGTACTGAAATTGAGTTGAATACCAAGGGTTAGGTGGAGGAACCGGAAATCTCTGCGATTGATGGTGGTACGGATCCGGCGGCATCGACATCTGAGGGGGCGGTTGTGCCGGTGGTGGCGGTCGCATGTACCCGTGCGGCTGCTGAAAATCCATAAATATTTCTATTTTCTTTTCCGTTCGTAAGGGTTTATGGATTTCTTATATGGGTTGAAGTAATCACAAGGGGAAATGAATTTAGGGATGGGCGAGTGAAGAAGACAATAGCAGTCTCAGTGGAGGAAAAAGTTAACGTCAGAATTAGTACGTATTTTTTATTCTGCCCTTAATTTCTCGGGGAAATTAATTGGTCTATAAGATCGTAATAGAACGCTCCCATGAATACTTGTGTCCTGATCGTTGATTTACATGGCATTGCAAGATGACAAATTTAAACTATTTTTATTAACTTAATAAATAATTAATTACATCATAATTTTAACAAAATCATGAAACTCACGTCTTTATTTAATAAAATAGTTGATATAGTTTATTTTAAATATATCAATATTAATTTTTTAAATTTTTTTCAATTAATTTTAAATATAAGAGGTTCATTTTCAAATAATTCAAAATAGAAATAATATATAGTATTTTTTTTTCTTCTTAAACACAACTATGTACACGGTTGTAATGCTAACTTAAAAAAGTTAGATTTAGAATAAAAACCTACTAGATTATTATGAATAAAACAAAAAAAAAAAAAACATACTTATATTTTAGGATGATAATATAAATTAGTAAAAAAAAGTTAACAGCTAATGTAAAAGGGGAAAAAAAAATGATAATCACGATGATTATAACGTTTCAACCCATGCATTGATAACTTGTAAACTTTATAGTATTTTTCACTTCTTTCTAATTAAGATCATAATGATAATGATTTTCTTGATTTATCATTAAATATTATATTAATATATTCTTTTCATCTAAAATAATTTTATTTCTATTTTAAGTCATCTGATATTGAATTAAACATTCCTTTATCCACAATTTGCCAAAATTAGAAAAATATTCAATTTTAAACGAGGGAAAAAAAAAAAATTCTAATAGTGCTTGATCCTAATGTTCTTTCTTTCTTAATTTCATAAGCTTGTAGTTTAACCAAAAAATACATAATTTTATTTTTTGACACTGGAAGTAATAGCAGGAGTTGAACCAATAATGATAGAACTTCTCTTTCAATCCTCATGAAAGGTTTTAATTCTCACATTCTCAGCAAAAGCAAATAGAAAATTCAACATCAAGTCTATAGAGTCCAAAATATTGTGCATGTGAAAGTACTCTCAAAGGCAACATGTAAGAAAAATTTTTGCACTATAGCATAAATGTTCCCCTCCCACATAAGTATTGTGCACTATAGAAGGGTATGGCCTATGGGCAATCTGCAGGAATTAGTGCCCATGAAAGAACATTTTCTATATTGCCTCAGAAGGGAAATGCTGAAGCCACAATGGCAGAGATGGCCAACAAAAGTAAAATTTTCACCTATCTATACACTGCTGCTGATGAAAAAATGTCATCAGAAAGAATACTGCAGAAACTCCTAGTCGATTCACCAGTGTTAAGGTGTTGCTACAGCGTCAGCTTGTCTTCTTGTTAAACGTGAATATAAACCGTCTCCTCGGAGTAGCTCAACATGGCTGCCCACCTGGATTAAGGAAGAAAAGTTTTCTTAGGGCACCAGTTAAGAATAATGCAGGTTCACAAATATTCAAAAAGATACCCATTTCTATTAAACTATTTCATTCCATATTTCGGTTTTCCCTTAAACAGACTGTTTTCTTGCTTAAACTTCTCCAATTAACCAAACAGTGAGAGCTTCCACATTTTTCGAACTACAAAACTACTCCATTGGGTAAGCTTTCAGTTGGTTTACCTTGAAGATGTGTGTAAGACATGCAGGTTTAGTTTCCTATAAACATACTCACCAAACGGACAAAAGCGTCAACCTATCGTGATATCTTAAGCAAAGATTACATACCTCAACAATTTTACCACCTTCTATGACAACTATCCTGTCAGCAGCTTGTATTGTGGAAAGCCTGCAAAATGTGGATTATGATTCATGCAATCTCTCTCTCCCCAACCCACCTCCAGCATAGGTTAGAAAGAAATTTAGAATCTTATTGAAAAATGGCTTGCATTGTTTACCTATGTGCAATCACAATGACGGTTCTCTTTGTGTTTAGGTCATTTCTTATGGCATGAAGAACACCCTACAAATAAAACAAAAGGCAGTAAGCAGGGAGTTCAATGTTTCATGCTTTAGCTATCCAAGAAAGTAAAGAAAGCTACCTTAATGTTGTGCTCACTCTCTGCATCTAGGGCACTAGTGGCTTCATCAAGTATCAAAATGTCCGGGTCCCTGAGGATTGCCCTGGCAATAGCAATACGTTGCTTTTGTCCTCCACTAAGCAAATCATCATCAACAAGCGTTTGATAGCCATTAGGCAATGATGAAATAAACTCATGGGCATAAGCTTGCTTGGCGGCCCATTCCACATCCTGCTGATTAATGACCCGGGTACATCCATATCTTATGTTTGAACTGACATCTTGGTGGAAAAGACGAGGTTCCTGTTCAAAACATTCCAGTGAGAAAACATGAAAACAAATGTTTCCTAAAATCCATTTATAGAAGTTCACAATACCAACCTGTCCCACATATCCAATTCTTTCTCTCAACCACTTAATATCCAAATCCTTAATTGGATGGCCATCAATCATTATCTACATTTAGAATGTCAGCAAAGTAAGAAATAAATCAAGGCATTCTTTAAGACGAACCAGTTGAAAAAATTATGTCCTTTTCCTTTTGCAAATGGTGCAGTTGCCTCAACTTCACGGGTCTAAAATGTGACTTGATGAATGAACCAGAGCAAATCGTTGTAGGTGTCACTTTATCTTGTAAGTTCAATGCATACGAGTTGATAGTTATTATCATAATCATTATATTAACAGTAACTAGGCTACAATGGATGACTCTCCAGACACAAAATTTATATCTATTTTGCCTAACTATTACCAACTTTTTCACAATTTGAGAATAGGAAAGTATCACCTGGCCGCTTGTTGGCTCATAAAGACGGAGCAAAAGATTCACAAGAGTGCTCTTCCCACTTCCACTAAGTCCAACCTACATTAAACAAATTGATTATATTTCTCCCATCCTTTGATAACAATGCATAAAAGGATGAAATATGCATTGTGCATTATGAATTGAAATGATAGCATGATGCTTTATCTAAGGTGCATTGCAGAAAAGGTAAAAATATCATAGGGGCACATTTTGCAGTATTTCCAAAAAACTCTAGAAATTACAGTTTGGACATTTGCATTGCTTTCCAGAAACTGAGTTTCGTATCTCCACAAACCCAAAAACATGTACTCCCTCTGGAATTGAAGTTTCATATGTCTATTTTGGGATGTCCGAAAATACGTCTCATTTCCTAAATTAGTTAAAATATATATCAACAGTGTTATATTAATAATTATATTAAATGAAACTATTCTGTTAAAATTTGTCTTTGTTAAAATAGAATACCAATTTTGGATTGAGGAAGAGAAATTCAATTGACAAAAGGCTTATTTTTTAAGTTTCAAAGCAAAATTTTTGGCTTAATATGGCCAACTAATAGATTTTGTTTGCTCTTTCTGCAGAGGTCATGTTCCACAAATCTTATACCTTTCTATTGCATGTCTCATGGTACATAGAACATGAAATCTCATTGAGAAGTTCTGACTTGACAATTTATACAAAATTTCGTTAAGGTAGGAGAAGGACTTACAATTGCAACTACTTCATGAGGATTTACCTTGAGGTTTATACATTGTAACACAGGCACCTATCAATTATCAAAATAGAGTCATAACTGTTTAATGAACATCAGTGTCAAAAAAGCAAGAATTAAGAACATTTTTATTTTGAATCATTGCTATGACCGTTAAATATAAGTAGCTTATGCTCCACGTACAGCAATCTGTATCAAGGTGTTGATTTCTAACTCACACATCTTAAATGACTAAGAATGATATGTCTTCTTGAAGCCTTTTAGCCAAACACATACAATAATTCACAGTTCATACAACAGCAATGCACAAGGATGGGATTCATAATATTTTAAATTGAAAAGCAATGTGTCTGTGATTACCAATTCAGACTGTATTGTCCAAATGTTACTTTTGAGGAAAGAGAACAATCCAAATAGGTGGTATAGTGATTAGCTTGCAACTCTCCAAAATAGAAGTCTTACATTAGTCCTTGAAGGGTATGAAAATGTAACATTTCTGAATTCCACTTGACCAACCAACCTTTGCAATTTTGATCCTGCAGCATGCAGACATTAATGAAGCATCATCAAATGAAATCTTACATCAAATGAATTCTCATCATAGAAGTACTGGAATACATGACAATTACTGAAGTTTTCAATAAAATGATGAGTGTAAACAATCTGCAAGATAAAGTGTTGCAATTTCAAAAACCATCATCAAAGCAAGTCGGAAGTTCAAGAGTCATTAGAAATAAGGGGCATGAATTTGGCCCTTTTCTCCTTTTTCCTCACAAAAAACTATCAAATCATATACACATCAAAAAAATTCTAATACTTCTGCCAAAAAGTAATATTTGACACCTTTAGCAGTAAATTGAGAACTGGGTGGAAGATCCATCAGCTGGAAAACCTTTTCACTGGCCCCTATAGATTGCATCAATGACGTCGCATGGTCTGCCATCAACCATGTCGAATAAATTAGCCATTCACTGTATAATATGAACTTGGTAAGTTGCTCCGCTGAAATATGACCGGTGAGAATAAACATTCCTCCTATCAGCACAGCAATAACCTATAGATTATATCAGTGGAGCAAAGTCAAACTTAGTAGAGACAAGAAATAAGACTCTACTTTTAGAAACAATTTTTTTTTCTAAAAACATTCTTTTGGAAGCAATAGTAAACCTCCAAGTTTGAGACTTAAAAACATGATTTATCACAAGAATCCGCCATATGGAAAAATTGTATTCAAAGAAATGTAGTTTAGTGCACAAGTTACCTAGACTTCTTCTCATGTGGATACATGGATGAAGTAATAAATATTCCATTCTAGGTGTTCTATTTATTGCAGCTGAATTACAGTGGAGAATCATTAAATTTACATCTATGAACACTACAGGATGACTTTTATTTATTTTGCTTTTTCCAAACAAGGTTGGTATAGTTCGCACTTTTGAGTCGTCTTTCAGGTCAATGAAATAAAGCATAGTTAAAATCTATGCCACCCCTCTGGCATTCCCCCTCTATGCTTCTATTATAAGAATATCATTAATGGTAGGATTTTGGATGCAATATATCAAAAGTTCAAGTTCCAGTAGAGGGAAACCTACTCAACATCTCAAGTTAGATGCTAAACATTCTCAAGAACTGTCCTGTTAAAGGGTATTTGTTGCAAAAGATTTAAACACACAGTTGTAATTGCATAAATAGGGCAGAGAAGAAGCTATGGAATGGATCAGATAAAAGGTGATAAAAGGTCTTGAAAAAGCTGCACCTGTGTTGAGTGATAGAGAGTGTTAAAGCTCAGGTTCCAAACCCCATATGCAGCACTCTGTCTCAAACTCGCACCAGCTAAATTGTCCAACCAATGTGTGTACCTTTATATCAAGGCCACACATTATGATGTAGATATGAAGAGTTTATGTGGACAAAACAGCATAAGTTTTCTTCAGATGGTTAGACACAGATCCTTTACCTTGAAATTTCTTGTTTTTCTGTACCATATACTCGAACAGTTCTCATCAACGAGAATGTCTCTTGTGCAACCTAAGCAAATGTGAAAGAAATAACTTTAATATGAAAAAAGAATCCAACTATGAAGATAATCAGAGAGCAAGTTTGGTAATATTACTTCATTGGCGGAAGCACCAAAATCTTGAATTAACTTAGACACTCTCTTTTGGTACCTAAATAATCACCAGTATATAAACAATTAGAGTAGCATTTTACTTAAAAAAAATAGTAAGAGTGTTTTTCTTCTCTTAGTAGACCATCTGAAATTCTCAACTTACAGAGAAAAAACACCTTTTTCTTTATTGTTAAGATAAGTCAGATTCAACAAAGGATTGAAAATGTCATTACATGGTAACAGAAGGGGAAAAAAGGAATCTTACTGGCCATATAATAGCATCACAGCTGAGAGAGCAGAACATATAGCCAACGTACACAACCCAAGTGGAAATGACAATATCAGCAAGTAGATTAATGAACTTGACCCCTAA
Organism: Parsonsia alboflavescens; assembly: GCA_028571225.1. NCBI lineage: Eukaryota > Viridiplantae > Streptophyta > Magnoliopsida > Gentianales > Apocynaceae > Parsonsia > Parsonsia alboflavescens. The sequence continues at coordinate 14,028,521 of JAOXNR010000013.1, forward strand.
ATGAACAGATTGTCATGAGTTTTTACTTTTTGGCTTGTATGCAAAAATTTGGTTCAATAGATAACTAACCTGAAGAACATTTCGCAATATCATATTAATGTCCCTGCCGATTAAACGTGACACTTGTTGACAATCTGCCCCAAGCCTACTTGTTAAGTCACCAACAGTTTGAGAGTCAAAGAAGGAGATGTCCTACAAAGCAATTCATTCATTCAAAAAAAAAAGAATTTAGAAAAAAGTAAAGAAAAAATAACACACCCATATGCTAAAAAGGTGCTAGGAAAATAATTTTTTCAAACAAAAACAATTTTATATTTGAGAAACCTGAAAAAGAAGGGCAGTATATAGTTTCTCCCTGATTCTCTTGACCTGCAGAATCAAAGTCGTTTGTTTAGTATAAATATGAAATTTTTGGGAATACCTTCATAGAAAAGCAGTTTATTAGTATATGATCCTGCTTTCAAATACAATAACATTTGATCACTTGAATACATAGACTTGCATGTTCATAGAGCCAAAAAAACTCACCACAATCATATTTGCAATTCCAAAAAAGCAAGCCCTCATACAACTGTAAGTTTCAATAGAGAACAAAATATCAAAATAGAGCAAAGGTGCATCACACAAGTGCTTAGAGAATTTGCAGAGGAAGAAAACTTCAGAAAAAGGTTCAAAACATTTTTAAGATATGACATTAATATTCATGCTTAATATGTACAACGACGCGAAACTACAGTAATGAACAGTAACTGCCTGTTTTGTTTGATTTTAAGAATACTCTCAAATCACAATCTTTGGCTAATCATAACCTATTGCTAAAGAGAACCTCAATAAGGGAGCAAAACTAATGTTAATCATTTAAGCAAAGAAGAACATTAAGAAAAAAGATTCGGAAAAAGAAAATGATCTATGACCAATTATTGACATCTGCGCCTGTTGCATTTAAAAGAAGAAGGGAGCTTTGACCGTACAAGATCATGACCTGCTTATTCCCGAAACGATACACAGCAGAACCAAAAGGGATACATTCTGGTGGAACTTAGAGATGTTGCTACTTTGCGCCGAAAAGATGGATGCTGTTAGAAAATGTGGGATGGAAATCTCTGAAAGCTGAATCAAGAATAACACAATCACAAGTCAAGAACGGTAAAAAGCGGAAAAAACTTCTCAGAAATAAATGTAAACAAAAACATTAAATAACAGTAAAGAAGAAGAAGAAGATAAAGAACTTATTACAGAAGAAATAAGGAGGGCAGCAACAGCAGCAAATACAACCCGTCGATCTTCAGATATGAGGTCCCATATCCGCAGAAGGGCTTTTACGATACTCACAGGCTCAGCTGCGAGAGTATCATCAACCTGGCCAGCGGAGAGCCGCCACCAGCTACCACCAGGCAATATATCAATCAATTTCCCTATATTGTTCCTTATTTTAGCATTCTTTTCTTCAAAGACCTCTTCCTGATTACCAGTTCCAAACGAATAACCATTGACCGAAGCAGACTTTAGTGGAGAAATGTGAATGAATCTTTTTCTTGAAGGGGTTAGTTGAGTTCTGATGTTGGAGGAAAAACTGGAACATCTTGGATTCAAGAAGAGGAGATTTTGATGTTGAAGTGAGAATGTTGAAGAAGTACTTGGCCGGAGACAAGAAAAGGTATGCATAGCCATAGTTCAATTCTATTGAAAGACTCAAATCAGCATATGAGTAGTGCTGCGAAAGATTTTTTGGATTTTGCTTCTTCTGGTCGCCTAGTGAGTCCCTGCCGTCGGAGGTCGAGACACCACAGAATTGGGCAGACGTGGAAGTTACTCGTTACTTATATAGTCGTTAAACTTGTAGTTTGGGTTTGGAAGTGGACGGTAGCTGCCGCATCACATTTTAATATTCAGAATTTTTAAAAAGAAAATCACTATTATTATTATTATTATATATATATATATATATATATATTTATATATATATTTATATACGGTTTTATTAAGGCACGTTTCGAATCACACCTTAATGGATGCTCTAACCGTTACCGTAATGGAATTCTTGCTACAGTCCTCATGCAGCCAACCAAGCAAAGCAAAAATTCAGTTACGATAACGGTTGGAACGCACATTAGTAAATTCGTATATATATATAGGAATTTGATTATATGTACATGTTCGTATCTGTATGCATGTTTACCTTGTGTATCATTAGTGAAACGAGTAAACAACGTCATTTCACTAATGGTGCATATAAACAGATACATATAATAGAATTCTTATATATATATAATTATTTATATAAAAAATTATATCATAGATCGGATCCATTAAATTGTGAGTCACGTTACAAAATTTTCCTATAATTACTAAGTAGCATATGCGATAAGAAAATAAATTATACTTTAAATTAATATGAATCACATGATCCAATTCATAATTCATGAAGATATGGACAAATTCATATCCAAATTTTCTTATTTATATGGAATTTTTTTATTTGATACTATTGTTTTATGTGTAAATATGTTTAGTAATTTGATTAAGTTATAATGAACTAATTTTATATATTAATAAATAAATTAAATTACTAAAAAATGCTTTTTTTTAATATGATAAATAGGAAACCATTTTTTGAATCAAGTTATTTTCTTTAATTAAACAATTTCATAGATATATCTTCAGCACAGAAACTTGACGTGTTTGCAATTTGAATTCATTATTTCAAAATTATTAGTGACAGAAAGTCAGAAAATTTTTTTGGTCCAACCATTGGGTCCACGGTAACTTGTGTCGACGTTTATGGACTGCCACGTTTTTGGCAATTACATGGACAACGTTACCCTTGAAACCGGTTCCATTTCTTCTACCGATCAGATGCAGTTCAGTCTTTTCCCTCCCCATCTCAAAAATATCTTCTCGTTTTTCAATCGTCTTCTCCGACTGCTCTCTTTTTTCATCGCCTCCATTTCCCCCCTTAAGACGACGCCGTCCAGGACATGGCTGTAGTGCTCGGCAACGTAGCTTTATTGCTAGACCCAAGTCACGTCTCATCTTCTCGTAGTTATACGTTGCCGGACCGAAAAGCTCACCGTCCGGCGGTACCCGTGCCCTCCGACGCGATTTTGAACTTGTTCAGGAAGGAACATGTACTGACCAGTAGTATCTTGGAGTTTGATCGGGAGATTCGGAAAGAGAAGTCTTTTGTGAATAAAGGTAAGTTGAAGTCTAAGGTGAATGAGGTGGATTATGAGAATTCTAGTGATGATGAGAACGGTAATGGGAATGGGTTGGGGAGTGATGATGAGGAGGAGTTTGCTTGGGAGAGAGAGATGAAAAGGAGAAGAAAGGAGATTGAGGAGATGAGGGAGCTGGAACAGAAGGCCGAAGAGTTGCAGTATAGAGTGGATGAGGAATTTAAGGAGGAAGAAAATAAAGAAGAGACTGAAGAAGAGAAGCGCATGAGGGTTAGGAAAGAGCTTGAAAAGGTCAGTCTTTTATTTTTTGCTGGTCAATGTATGCATGTGTGTTTTGATTTACACATCAAATTGATTTTTTCTGAGTTGACTTTGCATTCATTTGTTGGGAATATTCTATTTGTATTATGAAGAATAGTTTTTAAGTTTTTGCCTTTCTTTATTCTTGGTATCTCATTGAGTGAGACTGTTAGGCTAGCGAGCAAGAAGAAAGAGGATGTTGGATGTGCATCCAAACAGATATGTAAGGAATGAAACTTATCAAAACGACAAGCAGACTTCTAGCATGAACCCCAAAAACTTGTTTTGTGAAAGGCAATGGAATTTAGTTAGGAAGGAACTGGAATATAAGAAAAATGGTGGTAAGATTACGACGAGTTACCGAAGGAGTAGTAATGGTGGTAAGGTTACAATTAAGTTTTCTCGTCTTTTAAGAAAAACCCCTTGCATATTACAGCAATTTTAAATATTTTATAAGTCAAATAAGTTATAAGGATGGAATTGAGGATGGATCAATATTGTTACATGTTCTAGTTAGCATCTGATTTAAGTATCTGGCATTTAGAAAAATGATCAAGAAGTAAATTATGTGGGGATTCCTTGTTTGTTATATGCAGAACGGAGAAAATGAAGGTGGGCTATGCATAGAGAATTTCAGATCTTTTAGAAGGAGAAAAGGGGGGGTCGAGTGATGGATACTTGGGTTAAAGTTTGTTCAGAAAATCATCAATTTTGCAATGCCACTAAGTTTCCATTTTGCAAGCCCAAATGCTAGTATTTTTAGGAATATTGACCGCTTGCTGTCCAACTATGATTTCTTTCTTGACTATAAATTTCATTTTACGTGATATTTTATCTTCCAAACTATGGAGGGAGTTAAAGAATTATGTTCAGTAATTTAAGACTCTGTAGTTTGCATCTCAATATCAAGATGAAGTTTATAATGTCTATAATAAAGGAGTGGATGGGTTATGAAAAATGGCCACCCTTTGAGGAAAGATGATTATGTTTTTAAGGCTAATGATGCAGCTTTAATTGTCTAGTTTTTATTTGTTTTCTATGATGTCGTTGTCTTGCCTGGATAATGGTAATGCTCAAGCATGTATGTCTTGTTTCATCTGCATGTAGGTGGCAAAGGAGCAAGCAGAACGAAGAAAAATGGCAGAGTTGATGTTTGATTTGGGTCAAAAAGCTTATGGAAAGGGGTCATACGGACGTGCCATTGAATTTCTTGAAGGAGCTCTAACCATCATTCCCAGGCCAACTCTGCTCGGTGGTGAGGTCAGTTTTATACCCTGGAAAAGAATAAAATGTGATTTTATACTGCCTCCTAGTCTTTATATTTATGTAACTTTTTCTCTTGTATGTTTCATCAGATACAAATATGGCTTGCAATGGCCTATGAAGCTAACAATCGACATGCAGATTGCATAGCTCTATACCAACAGTTGGAGAAGAAGCATCCAAGTATCGGTATTCGTCGGCAAGCTGCTGAACTGCGGTATATATTGCAAGCCCCCAAGCTCAAGATATCACAGGAAGAGATGGTTACCATACCACTGATTGGATCTAGCTATGATAGGTGAGCAATACACATTTCCTTCTTTTAATTGTTGAAATACTGCAGACATTACTAAACTTGATGTTTGTAAGCCTCACCGAAACAAGTCAGAATCCACAGGTAAAAACCTCAGAGGCTCAGATAATATGATTCTGCTGAAGTATGTAGGATATGGATAAAATTCCAAAGTTTTCCTTTCTGCCTCTTCCGCTTAAAGAAAGAAAACAGAAAGTTATGGTTGTTTGAATTAGTCAATTAGGTTAAATAGGGTTTTCAGGAACTCTTGTCTGTATGAATTTGAGAAGATTGTATACTTGTTGAGAAATTAAACACTTGGTGATAAGCAGTGGCGGCATTATAATGACATCTTCCAAAAGAATACTGATGGTTCCCTTATGAATGGTTGAACTAGAACATAGAGATTTATGCCTCTTGGCCACACAAGTAGTGTTTGACCTCGTTTCATAATTTTCCATATGCTGTTCGTAGAAGGCTAAACAAGTGAATAAGCTTAGGTGGGAGATTGACATGCACATATTCGCTGGTAAAGATTCTGCAATTTTTTCTGTCCAAAGCTGTTTGTGGGAGGTGAGGCAATTAGGCAAAAGATAGAAGACTGCTTGGGATATATTGCTGGTAAAAGTTTTGTGCTTTTTATCTATCAAAATCGTAGCACAATGGGCCTATGGCTTGCAAGTGCTGTTGAATTTTGTTGGTTCAGTGTTGGGTCTACTAAACTAGACTGGGAGCATTTCTCTTATATATTTTTTCACATTCCCTTTTGTCTCTCCATCTTTGGTATCTCAAATACGTACTAGTTCATGCTCAGTCTATTATTATGGTGGTTATAAATTTGAGAAATTCCGAAGTTGAAAGATACTAATAACATTGAGTTTTTATAGCTATGCAGTAACATGGACTGACAAAAACAAGGACAAAGACCAAAAACGAAGTGGTTCGACTACTAACATGCTCCCATCATCCAGAGACTTCTTGGGAGACTTTCTGGTTTGGAAACCGCCGGTAGGTTTGGAGAAGAGCCAAGCATTTTGGATAGCTTTGTCACTCTGGATGGGACTTGTTGGAGCTGCTCTCTTTATACAGAGGTGATGCTCACGCTGCATTTTGTAAAGTGATTTGGTTCCCAAAGATGAACAGTGCAATTCTTCTGAAGTGCCATGACTGGTCTGTTTATTTGCATAGAACGCATCCACGGATAGAGTGGATGGAAGAGGGCTCTGCTTGACCTATATGTATAGTAGTTTTCTTTTGCTAGTATTCTTTTAGCCTCATATGGTTTGTTTCTATTTTAGATTCTATTCAATTGATGAGAAATGTTGTACATTTTTATTTTTATCTCAAAGTTAAGAAATAATTTATGTATAAGAAGAGAGATTTCAGTTCACTCCATCAATTTAAAGCAATTGTAACTTTACCTTATGGAACTTGAAGTAACTGTAATTTCTGCCTTGAGTACAGTTAAAGCATCTCAATAACGTGTCATCACTAATAACATCATTGGTTAAAATTAAAAATAACGCATGCATTATATTTTATGGATATTTTACAGAGGGATTAATTAACTATTAGTTCTCGCTTGACACTTTTTTATTATATTTTTTAATATACTTAATAAAAAAGTTATAGGTGTTTTTTAATTAATTTTTAGATATATTTTATTAACTAAATTTTTAAAAACTAAATTTAACAAGAAATATTTAATCTCTTGAAATACACTTAAATTTATTTTTTATTGATATTACTAGAGAGTATCAAAGTGTAATATAGGAGTTCATAATAGTAATTCCTTCTCATTTCAATTTTGAAGTTGGAAGAATAATACATTATTATCCTTGGAAAAAAAATATATTATTATTTGATTTTGGAAAATTATTAGAAACCGACTTCCAAATCCAAATGTTTTTTGGCTTTGCCGAAGAAGTTCATATGAAAGCCCAATTACAAAGATTTTAGACCATCATATCTCAAAAAAGAAAAAAAAAAAAAAAAATATATATATATATATATATATATATATCTATATTAGACCAGGCTTATAAAGAAATCGAGGGCCAAAGCCCATATCTTTAACTGGACCTCCTCCTCCCCACCTCTTTATGACAATTCCGAGTACAGCAACCCTAGGGTTTCATTTCCTTCTTCTCGTCGGCCACTCCCTCCTACAACCACACAAGCCACTGCAGAGAGAGACAAGCTAACCCTAGATCCACCATGACTACCAGGTTCAAGAAGAACAGGAAGAAGAGAGGCCACGTGAGCGCCGGCCATGGCCGTATCGGGAAACACAGAAAGCATCCCGGAGGAAGAGGTAATGCTGGTGGTATGCATCACCACAGGATTCTCTTTGACAAATACCATCCTGGGTATTTCGGGAAAGTTGGTATGAGGTACTTCCACAAACTCCGGAACAAGTTCTACTGTCCGATAGTCAATATTGAAAGGCTCTGGTCGATGGTTCCTCAGGAGGTTAAAGATAAGGTCTCCAAGGACAATGCTCCGGTGATTGATGTCACTCAATTTGGATACTTCAAGGTCTTGGGTAAGGGTGTTTTGCCTGAGAATCAGCCTGTTGTTGTTAAGGCTAAGCTTGTTTCTAAGAATGCCGAGAAGAAGATTAAGGAAGCTGGTGGTGCTGTTGTGCTCACTGCTTAAGTTTTTTCTTATATGGTGTCATTTACAATAGTGTTATTTTAGTATTAAAGTATCCGGCTTTTAGACATTTTAGCTGTGCCTTATTAATGAATGATCAAATTTGAGCATGATTTTTCTTGTGGGATTTATGGGTTTGGTACATTTCAGTTGATTTAAGATGATATGAGTGAAAATGAGGCACCGATGTTGAATGGTTTTTTCTTTGCATATTGGACTTACAATTGGTTCTTTTGACTTTTGAATGAATCTTTCTGTGCATTCTAGTTACTAGAATCCAGTAAAGGTAGAGATAGACATTTGAAATCTCCTTTCAATAGTTAAAACACTGCTCTTTAGGGCATTGGTCCGTTTTTCTGGCTAGGGTAATAAGGTAGCAGTCTTTGTTGTTGTAATGTAGTCGAGTAATTGTAATTTAAAACTTGGAAGTGATCCCTAGTCCCTGGATTTTAGGAATAATTTTCTTGATGAGAACTGTTGTTTGTCCTACAAATCGGCATTAGTAGTTTGGTCATTGAAACATACCCAATGGATTGAGAATCTGTGAGATGGTTGTAGATTCTTTTGTTTAGGTGTTTTGAAGAATTCACATTCCTTGTCAAATCTCTTATTAAATTTCTAGTGTCTGCATCCCATAATTTTTTGCCAGTACGATGAATCACATCCTGGTTTCTTTTGCTGATTACAGTATTGGATCATGAACAAAACATGGGTTATTGACATGGATTAAGTTCCTAATCACTAATGAACATCCCTATGCTACTCTCCCCCTAAACAATACTCCCTCACAGAAACACCTATGGCACCAGGAAATGAGTTGAGGACAAAGAACTCGATTTATGCTTCTGAATTGTAGTGGCATTCAGAGTTTAGTACACATTGTTGTTTTGATTTGGACTTCTCTTTATCCTAGTAGTATCAATTCTTTTTGGATTGCCTGTGCCTCAGGTCTTGTAGAACAATAAAAGTAGGTTGTTTCAGTGACAGATCTCATGGACCAAAAAATCCCATTGACCATTTAAGATTTTAGGACAGTTCCTGGTGAGCAGGTTTTAGACAGTTCTACTGGTATTAGTATCCCATCAATATATTGCTCAATATTAAATTTTTTCCACATCTTAGTCTCTAAAACTTGAAAGGCGAGGGGTGTTTGTACCAAAGAAAACAGAGAAAATGCAGCTACTTATGCCACTGAGACATATTTGTGGAAGTTTAGTAATTAAATATGGTCAAAATCAATGTTGAATACTCAGAATGTTGCTTCCATCTATTTTCTTCTGCCTCCTGGATTTCTGGACAAGTATTCATTTCCTGTTCATTTGTCTTTAGAATTGCTGAGGTCAAATTGTGGAGTGAAATCTTTTGGTATGATGAGAGTTACTAAAAAATGATTTCTTGGGGCTAATAAAAACACAATTGAAGTATAAATTTCACATGTAGCAAATGGCTTTGTAATAATGAGCCATTGCCATTTTGATATACACGAATATATACAATCAAGAAAGCATTCCTGAGCGTACGTTTTCTGTTCTTTCTTTTTTCTTTTTTCCGTCTTTCAAAGTTCCTCATTTCTCATCATAATCTTCCATAACCGATTCTCCTCCCCAAAGCTTTAGTCTGTCTTCTGCTGAAGAGGCCTGCAATGTATATTCAAATCAACACAGATGCCTCTGTCATGGATTAAGTTTACATTCTGAAGGGAAAATTAAGGTACCAAATGGTCCGTAATTACCTCTTGATTCCAGTTTGTGATATAAATCACCCACAACACTGACAAGCTCTGAAGGCTTAGTCCTAATATCAATCCAAACCAAAGCCCCTAACATATTTAATTTGCCAAGGAATACATCAATCCACTGCAAATAAGAAAGGAAAAACTAAGGGAGAAATTAAACAAGAGTGGAAAAGTGACCTTAACGCCCATATCAAACTTGAAACACAGCAAAACTCCAACGGGAACTCCGAACAGAAAGTAGCATCCCGTGTTCAAGAATGCAACTAACTTTTGCCACCCTGCTCCAATGGCCACTCCTGCACAAGAACTCTTGCCATTAGTGGACCGTCTACTTAATAATCATCCTTCGGTTGGAAGGGAAAGTGTACCAGAAAGTGTGTTTTGAACACAGGTTAAGATAACAGCAAGTGCAAGGAATGGAGTGAGCTCTCCCACAATCTGTTTAACTTCTTCGTCTGTGGAAAACATAGCTGGGTAACGATCTTGCTCCAACATTAGAACAAGCGCGAACAAGAGGCCAACCATAAATGAAGTGAGAACTACCACCATAACTGAAAACTTTGCAGCTCTGGCATGCCCAGATCCCAATTCATTTGAAACTCTAACGCTGTTCCGTGTTAATCAATTCACGTGAAAATCGTTATTTAATTTAATTTCCGTGTAAAAGAAAGAGAGAATTAATAAATTGATTTGAACTAACCTTATGGCTACATTGAATCCTACTCCTATTGTGCTGCTCCATCCCATAATATTCCTACTGCAAACAGAACAGAGTCCGAAAAAGTTACCTCTAATTTGACATGATGAATCTTAAGGACATAGGATGAAAGATGCATTTAACAAGTATACAAATTGAAGTGTAACCACCCACTAAATCAATATTCCAATTATCCGATAATTAAATATCTGTAAAATAAAAATCATTAAACAAGAAAAGACTATGCAATTTGATCAAAGACATCACTTGAAAGCTCCCCTTAGGTGAGAATCATTAATTAATCAATTATTTATTTCAGCACACCAAAGTAGAAAAATATACAAGAGGGGATCTGAGGTTGATCAGCACACAAAAGTAGAAAAGTATACAAGAGTGGATCTGAGGTTGATAAACTGATAAAGCAAACTCACCATATGGACAAAGCATCCACTGAAACTTCGGCATTGTTTAGGTTTCCAGCAAAAAGGGTCAGTGCTATAGAATACCATATGTCCAAGCTGCAAAATATGTAATGTATATTCTTTAATTTCACTCCGAAAATAGTGGAGAAGATGCAAAATTCAGCTGAATTAGTTGAGAAAATTAAGGAAATGAGAATTAATATTGGAACTAAATTATGCATCATTATTAGTATGAAGATTTGATTACCAGATCATAACAGCTGATGACATTGATAATTTGACAAACTCAGAGAGATTTGAAAGGCCTTTCCAAGAAAATCCAGACCAAGCTTGACCACAGAACCCAGTTATAACATACAAGAACTGGGCCAAAGCCATGAACCACCAGGATGCGTTTAGCACAAAGGCAGCACCGGGCAGTCCCCAGCCCAGCTTCATCATCAGAAGCCAACTCAAGATTGAGTGCAGAGAAAGTGCAATTGCAGTTATCAAGGCCATCTCCATGACCTTGCTTTGTGCTTGAAGAAACTTTGACAGAGGAATTATCATCGCATATGCAAATTGCTGCGGAATCATCCACAGAGCTAACTTTCCAGCCTCCTTTGATATTTCTGCACTCTGGCCTAGAAACCTCAAAACTGGGGTCGAGAAGATAAAGAGAAATAGGATGGGAAAAATGGCTGCAGTGTTCAGGATAACCCATGATCTCTGCAAGTAAATTCCCAGCACCCCAAGGTGGTTTGCCCCAAATGCTTGTCCGCAGAGAGTTTCCAGTGCACTTCCCATACCCATCTGCCAGAACAGTCAGATTTGATTTTAGGGACACGTACCAGACCCAGAAGAGATTTGAAGTCATAAAAACTTGGATCCCTTACCAGTATACCATATCCGAAGGATGCAATTACCCCATTTTCAACTGAAATTGCAGCCAATTGCATGGTGCCCAGTTGACCAGCAAAAACTTGGGTGATGGCTCCAATGGTGTACTGGGCCACAGAAGCGAAGATAGCGGGAAATGATAGGTACCAGAGCTTCTTGGATTCAAGATAGAATTCTTTGAAGAGATCACGAATGCCATTGATGGCGCCAATGTCGCCATCCTTAATTTCAGATAGCACCGGATTAAAGTCATCATTATCAACTTCGGCAAGAAGGGGTTCCCGATGACCCTCCATGCTTTTCTTCTAACGTATGACCCTTATGGCTCAGCAGAAAGGTGAGAAGGTTATAATTTATAAATTTGATGATTTTTTAAATTAGATTAACTTAAGTAAATCTAATGGAAGAACTTTAATTAAATAGGGTGGTTAATAAATGAGTAATATGAATTATATTGTAGATTGATAAAAATATCTCTTTTTAATTAAAGAAAAAATTTGTAAAACTCAATTTTAGATCAAAAGGATTAATTGCATTAAAAAAAATTATTAAAACATAAAAAACTTTAAAATAAAATTTATAGATAAAAGTAACGATAGATAAATAATTGATGAATTAAAAATATCATTTTACCTAAATCTAATATAGAATACTATTTATAAAAATTAAATAAATAAACCAAAATTTCATAGAACCAACGCCAAAGAGCTGGGTTCCGCTCCGCAATCGCTCCTTCCCGGCTCCCCATGTGCTTCCTTTGGAATTACTCCTTTCTTCCTAATTTATAAATTAATTGAATCTATTTTTCTTATTATTAATTATAAATTACTTTTGTTAATTTATAAGGTATTTTATTGATTTTTATCCTATTATCCTTATGTCTCTCTTTTCTCTAATCATTATTATTTATTTGATTAAAATCATAAATATGAGTATTCCTTCTGTTTAAAATTGAATATCCTTATTTTTATTTTGGAAATGAAAGTCTCATTTAATAAATCAATTAAAATTTTATTAAGAAATCAATATTATTAAATTTAAAATGAACTAAGTTAACTAAATTTTTTAAAATTTTTACAAATCAAACAGAAATATTTAATTTCGAATGAGGGGAGTATTACTTCAATCTTAACAAAATGCTTTCAATAACATATGAAGAAATACTTGATTAAAATAGTTAATTATACTTTCACCATCTCAAGTTATAGGTTCATTTTTTTTTGGGGGGTCCACTTCAGGTATTTTATTTCTTGTTTTATCCTTTAAAAATATTTAATTTTTTAAAAATCAACTACTATTATTACTCATAAAAATCTTTACTCATTTTTCCAACCATCAAGGATATTCTAGTCAAATTATTCAATAAATATATATTTGAATCTATGTGCAAAATTTGAAGTAGATCTTTAAGTTTGAGACAAAGGAGTGCCTATCAATCCATTATCAAGTATTCTCTCAGTCTCTCGATTTTACAACGAAACAGATACTTCTTCTATCCAAAAAAGAATATTTTATATTCTATTTTAAGTTGTTTGAAATTAAATATCCTATTTACTAAATTAGTAAAAGTTTTATTTAAAAAATTGATAATAAAATATGTTAATGAATTAAATCAAATTTTTTATTAAAGATGGACACAAGTCAAAATGTGACATTTAATTTTGAACGAATAGAATATTTTATTATTTACCGAAGCAGAATTATGTCAATTTTATTATTTAAAAGGTCGAAACCAGGTCGGTGGAGAAGTTGAGACAATGAGCACTTCAAATCAATTACCCAAAAAAGAAAAGAAAAAAAGAGCACTTCCAAAATTTGCCTTTCAAACCCGGGAATTCACGTGAAGGTTTCTGAGAACGGTGCCAAGAAAGTAGTCCATGAGCGGGCCGGGCATTGGATGAGGCTGCTTAAGCATTGGTAGGTCAGGATTGGCCCGAACTCGTTATCTATCTGTCTTAATTCACACTATGGTACATAGTTAGAGTGTTCGCCGTCTCCAGCTCCGAGAGGCCCACCGTCCAGAAGGGAAATAAATTTGCCTTTCTTTTCCATATTTGTCTGCTTTCTTGTGGATTTGAACAAAATTAGATGAGGATTTACCAGTCAGAGAGTGTGGTTCGCCCGTCTGGAAGAAGGGGAGGCCCAGGTTATGGCTTAACTTTCATTTTTCTTGATTTTTTAAGGATAAGTGTAAGAATGAATATATTCTATTTTAAGTAGAAGGAGTTTGAAATTGCAAGGGTCCATTAGTTACATAGAAATTACTCAAATTAGTGTGAGAAAATATTCAATTTCATATTGGTGGTCAAGCTTGATGGTAAATATTAACACTTGAAATTAGAAGAATTCGAATTTGAGATAATAGATATTACAGTTGATTTTAGGGGAAGAATGAATAAAAAAACAGAAGAAAAAAATCACATAGGATCTTGAAATTGCAATGTGAATTGATTTCTTCCATTATAAAAATATTTATAATTTTAATATTTAATTTATAAAATATATCTAAAATAATAATTAAAATTTATGCATTAAATTTTTACTGGATAATTAAAAGTGTCATGCACAGTAAGCATCCCACAAGTCAAGAAGTATATAGTTATAAAGATCTTTCGCGTACGAGATCTTTGATTTTATTAGGGGACCGCAACCGTGACGTGTTGATTGGTAAAAAAAAAAGGTCACTTCAATACTTAGATTTTTTTTTTTTTCCCCTTCCTTTTTAACTGTTTGCCAAACGTAATCCGCTGACTAATCGGAAGCTTTCGGTCAACATCGATATGTCCCTTCTTTTGAAAAATTTTATTATGGGCTCATGAGTTAGTCATAAGGTTTTTTTTTTTTTAATAAAATATTAGGTCATGTTAGATAAATAAAATTATTATATATTTCATTATTCAATCTTTTATCTTTTAAAAAAGTTGATCCTTAATTTTTTTTTGTTGGATCTTTTTTATCCCTAAATAATTTTGATTCTTATAATCTCTTTTTTTTTTTTTAAAAAAAAACCATTGGATTTTTAAATATATTTTAACGAACACGTAAAGTATTATCGCTATGATAAAGTGTCATGATAATAATGTCTTATTCAATTTTGATTAGATCATCGTTGATTAATATGCAATCAAAAATTATTTAAGAATAAAAAGATCCAAACTTACAAAAAATGAAAGATTGAGTACTAAAATATACAATAACACGTAATAAAAACATAAATAATACTCCTTAACTCTGATATGGATCTTCATAATTATATTAAAATTTTCCTGAATTTTCTGCAGCGAGTTCTTCTCCTCCCCATAGCGTTAGTCTCTCTTCTGCTGAAGAAGCCTGCAATAAATGTGCATAGAGATCAACACCAATAATTGCCTCCAGCAGGGATATATTATATTTTCTGAAATGGAAAGGTACCTCTTGATTCCAGTTTGTGAGACAAATCACCGAGATCAATGCCAAACTCTGGAGGCATAGCCCTAATATCTTCCCATACCAAAGTCCCTATGATTGTACAGGGGAATTGACCCCATCAAATATTACCAATTTTATTACTCCAGTGCAGAAGAGAAGAGAAGAAATTGCACAAGAGCTTTTGCCCGTTAGTGAACATTTATGGATAGTAATGGTGGGCATTTTAGATTAAACCAACAAATTGAACAAGAGTGGAAAAAAAAAAGCTACTTACCTTAACACCCATGTCGAACTTGAAACACAACAAAACTCCGACAGGAATTCCAAACAGGAAGTAGCATCCCGAGTTCAAGATTGCAATGAACTTTTGCCACCCTGCTCCAATGGCCACACCTGCATATGAGCATAAAAAAATTATATTATTAGCCTCAAATTAAATTAAGTTATTAATATAGCCCTTTTGTTTTTTGGAAAAATATTAATTTTAGCACCAGAGAGGGTGGTCTGAAAGCAGGAGAGGACGACCATAATTGCAAGCAAAGTCGTGAGGTCTTTCACCAGTAATTTAACTTCAGAGCTACTCGTAAACAGGGCGGGGTACTGCTCTCGTCCAATTAGTAGAACCGTGGCGAACAAGAAGCCGATCACAAGTGAAGTGAGTGCTGCCACCTTTATCGACAACTTCGTGGTTCTTGGATGTCCGGATCCCAGTTCATTTGAAACTCTCACGCTGGACCAAGTTCATTTGAACTGTATTATATTACCTTTATATAAAGATTATAATTAATGAGTGGAATGCCATAGAGTGTACAAAGGTGAACTCTATGGAGTGATTGTGTTGATCATATAAATACATGCATTCCCATATAATTAGCTGAATTAATTTGAACAAACCCTATGGCTACATTGAACCCCATGCCTATCATGGAACTCCAGCCCGCGATATTCATGCTGCAAATACAACCGAGTATTTTATCAGAATGGTTAAAAGGTTATGAGTTTTGAGTCATATGAATCATGTGTAGGATGTATTTTTTTCTTCGATCATTTTCTCGAGAACAAAAGGGCAACTTTTAAATAACAGGAAAATCTATGGTCAACTAGAAAACTTGTACGACAAGTCAAGTGTCATCAAAGATTTAGCAAATCTTAGGCAGGATTTTCCTCTGATTTCCGATTCGTTTTTCGTGAGGTTGGCTTAATCACTGCCATCCAACCGGCGGCATGCATTAATTAGATTCTTTTAATGACTAATTAATTAATTAATCTCACCATATGGAAAAAGCATCAACTGAAATCGCAGCATTCTTTAGGTTTCCGGCGGAAAGGGTCAGAGCCATGTCATACCATACCTCAAAGCTGCAAATATGAAATGTAAAGAAATTAATGGCAGAAATCTGGGAGAAAAGAGAACGAAATTATATTAAAATGCTGCAAATTTTATGCAACTCTGACAGATTTAAATATAAATATTACCAGACCATAACAGCAGATGACAGGGATAATTTGACAAACTCGGAGAGGTTCGCGAAGGCTTTCCATGAAAATCCAGACCAAGTCGGACCACAGAACCCGGAAATGACAAACAAGAACTGAGCCAAAGCCATGAACAACCAGGACCCATTGAGCACCAAGGCCGCACCGGACAGTCCCCATCCCAACTTCATCATCAGAACCCAGCTCAAGAGGGAGTGAAGACAGAGTGCAACGGCAGCTATCACGGCAATCTCCAAGACCCTGCTTTGTGCTTGAAGAAATTTTGATAGAGGAATTATCATTGCATATGCAAATTGCTGGGGAATCATCCACAATGCCAATTTCCCAGCCTCCTTAGATATCTCCCCACTCTGTCCAAGAAACTTCAAAACAGGGGTCGCAAAGACAAATAGAAACAATATGGGGAACAGGACCGCAGTGGTCAGGATAATCCATGATCTTTGCAAGTAAATTCCTAACATTCCACGGTGGTTTGCTCCAAATGCTTGCCCGCATAGCGTTTCCAATGCACTTCCCATCCCCATCTTTTAAAAATAAAATAAAATCATATTTAATTTCGTAAGTAATACGAATGTAGAGGAAGTCAATTTAGTACATAATTTGAGTTTCGATGTTTATTATAACATTTCAATCTCTAACAAAATAAGGTATAGTCATAAACATATCAGTATATCCAGCATGAACCGAACTTTTTAGGTATTTTATAGAGGACACAATTTAATATGGACGTGATGAATATTAGAAATTTCTTAGTCACATGCATCGCAAGATTAAAACTCATAATTATTTCATACCAGTATGCCGTATCCGAAGAGTGCAATGACCCCATTTTCTACTGAAAGAGCAGCCAGTTCAACGGTACCGAGATGACCTGCAAACATTTGAGTGATGGCTCCAATAGTATACTGGAACACACCGGTGAAGATCGCCGGACCTGCTAGGAACCATAGCTTCTTCGATTCGAAGTAGAATGCTTTGGAGATATCAGGGATACCATTGATGGCTATGTCACCTTCAGGATCCTCAACTTGAGAAACCACAGAAATATTCTCCAAAATACGAGGGTTGAAGTGATCATCTTCAACGTTGGAGAGAAAAGGTTCCCGATGGTCTTCGGTGCATGTTTCTGGGAACATGGTCACTGGAAAGATGACCAAATTATGTTGGTTGATATTTGGTTTCGATAATTAGAATCTCTCTAAGACTTTTGTATTCCGTGGCGAGTGAATTTCCTTGGAATTTAATGTAAATCACTTCCACTAACAGTGACATAATTATCATGTCAAATCCTCTTATTAATTTGATTATTCTATATAAATACATTAAGTTGCTTTCTAGAGTGAAACAGACATGGCCGAGGCTCGAATCTCGAGGAAATTAGAGCTAAAATGATCATGACATTATTTAACTCAACAAGTATTACTCTTTCCATTCATATTTATTTACAAGTCACTTGAATTTAATTTTTTTTTTTATTGTCATTAAATATAAGTAATTGTTAATTTAGATGATATTGAAAAGAATGAATAAAGAGGTAACCAAGGAGAAGAAAAGTGATGATAAATGAGTCATAATCAAGGATAATTAGCATCATTTTATCAAAGTCAAATGTTGTGAGCTTTTGTAACCTAAATGTTAGGGGGAGAAAAACAAAAAAGACAAACAAACTTGACTTAATAATAGGGGTTTTTAGTCTATTTGGTCCCTACAGTTTGGGTCAAAAAATAATTCGATCCCTTAAATTGTTTTTCAATCATAACTTTGATCATTCCGATTATCCGTGAAAACGTAAGGGATTATTATTAAGAGTCATTGAAGCCATTTTATTAGAATTAAGGTAATACTTCCCGTTTTTTAAATAAAATATCTCAGTTTGATTTACATAAATTTTAGTTAATTTAATTTATTTTAAATTTAACAATATCGATTTCTCAATAACATTTTAATTGATTTAGAAAATTAATAATGTAATGGGTTAATGAATTACGTCAAATTTTTTATTAAAATAGATACAAGTCAAAATAGAACATTTGATTTCAAATGAATGGAGTATTTTATTTGTCTCATAAGCAGAATTATTTTCTATATGTAAACAAAAATTTTAAAATGTCAAAACCAGGTCGGTGGAGAAGTGGAGATAATGAGCACTTCAAATCAATTAACCAAAAAGAGCACTTTCAAAATTTGCCTTTCAAACCCGGGAATTCACGTGAAGGTTTTTGAGGACGGTGCCAAGCGAGTCCATGAACGGGCCGGGTACTGGATGAGGCTGTTTAAAAATTGATAGGTTAGGATTGGCCCGAACTCGTTATCAGTCTGTCTTCGTTCACACTTTGGCACAGAGTCACAGTGTTCGCCGTCTCCTGCTCCGAGAAGCCCACCGTCCAGAAGGGAAGCAAATTTGCCTTTCTTTTCCCTATTCGTTTGCTTTCTTGTGGATGTGAACAAAATGAGATAAGGATTTACCATTCTGAGAGTGTGGTTCGCTCGTCTGGAAGAAGGTGAGGGCCAGGTTATGGTTTAACTTTCATTTTTCTTGATTTTTTAAGGATGGGTGTGAGAAGGAATATATTTTATTTTAGATGGAAGAAGTTTGAAATTGCAAGGGTCCATTAGTTAGATAGAAATTAGATGTTATAATATGTTCAATTTCAGATAGAATCTTTAATACAGATAGGTGAGTGTTAAAGTTGAATTCTCAAGGGGAGAGATCAGTGAAGAAAAGAAAAAAAAAAAAATCACATAGGATCTTGAAATTGCAATTGTGAATTAAATTCTTCCATTAGTTAGATAGAGATTTGATTAAAAATATTTTCAATACACATTTACGTTACGTTAATAAAAATATTTATCATTTTAAAATTTAATATATAAGATATATTAAAAAAAACTTTAAAAGTTATATATAAAATTTTTACTAGGATAATTGAAAGTTATATATACCTTTATTTTTTGTTCTAAGCATTCCACAAGTCAAGAAGTATACAGTTATAAGGACCTCTAGCGTACGGGATCGCAACCGCTACGCATTGAGGGGAAAGAGAGAAAAAAAAAGTCAATACTTTGATTTTTGTTTTCGGTGCTAATTTATTTTTCAATAATCGGATGGCGGTTTCTGTAGAATTCTCTAATGAAACTTTCGGTCAGCATCGATATGTCTTTTCTTTTGAAAAATTTTATTATAGACCCTTGAGTCAGATCATAAATTTTTTTTTATAAAATATTAGATCATGCTTGATAAATAGAATTATTATATATTTCATTATTTAAACTTTTATCCTTTTGAAAGCTTGAATTCTTGATATTTTTTTGGATTTTTTTATTTTTAAATAATTTTAATTAGATATTTTGATTCTTATGAAACTTTAAAAAAAAAAAAAAAATCATTGGATTTTTAAACATATTTCAACGAACATATAAAGTGTTATTATTGTGATAAAGTGTCGTGATAATAATGTCTATTCAATTTTGATTAGATCATCGTTGATTAATATGCAATCGAAAATTATTTAAAAATAAAAAGATCCAAACTTACAAAAAATGAAAGATTGAATACTAAAATATACAATAACAAGTAATAAAAACATAAATAATACTCCTCACCTCTGATATGGATCTGCAGAATCATATTAAAATTTTCCTGAATTTTCTGTGACGAGTTTTTCTCCTCCCCATAGCTTTAGTCTCTCTTCAGCTGAAGAAGCCTGCAATAAATGTGCATAGAGATCAACACCAATAATGCCTCCAGCATGGATATATTATATTTTCTGAAATGGAAAGGTACCTCTTGATTCCAGTTTGTGAGACAAATCACCGAGATCAGTGCCAAACTCTGGAGGCATAGCCCTAATATCTTCCCATACCAAAGTCCCTAGCATCATACAAGGGGATTGACCCATCAAATATTACCAATTTTATTACTCCAGTGCAGAAGAGAAGAGAAGAGAAGAGGAGAGAAATTGCACAAGAGTTTTTGCCAACTAGGCCACTTACGGTAATATACGGATAGTAATTGAACAACAGTGGGAAAAAAAAAGCTAGGTACCTTAACACCCATGTCAAACTTGAAACACAACAAAACTCCGACAGGAATTCCAAAAAATAAGTAGCATCCGGAGTTCAAGATTGCAAAGAACTTTTGCCACCCTGCTCCAGTGGCTACACCTGCATATGAGCATCCAAAAATTAATATTATTAGCCTTAAATTAAATTAAGTTATTAATAAAAGCCTTTTGTTTTTTGGAAAAATATTAATATTAGCACCAGAGAGGGTGTTCTGAAAGCAGGAGAGGACGACGCTAATCGCAAGCAAAGCGGTGAGATCTTCCACCAGCAGTTTAACTTCAGAGCTACTCGTAAACAGGGCCGGATACTGCTCTCGTCCAATTAGCAGAACCGTGGCGAACAAGAGGCCGATCACAACTGAAGTGAGTGCTGCCACCTTTATTGAAAACTTCGTGGCTCTTGCATGTCTGGATCCCAGTTCATTTGAAACTCTCACGCTGGACCAGGTTCATTTGAACTGTATTATATTACTTTATATAAAGATTATAATTGAGTGGAATGCCATAGTGTGTATAGAGGTGAACTTTATGGAGTTACTCCGTTGATCATGTGAATACATGCATTCTACAGCATTCCTGTATAATTAGGAAACAGAATAAGCCGAATTAATTTTAACAAACCATATGGCTGCATTGAACCCCATGCCTATCATGGCACTCCAGCCCATGATATTAATGCTGCAAATACAACCGAGTAGTTTATCAGAATGGCTAAAAGGTTATGAGTTTTGAGTCCTATGAATCATGTGTAGGATGTATTTTTAATCACAGCCATCCAACCACGAAATGCATTAATTAGATTCTTTTAATGACTCATTAATTAATTAATTAATTAATCTCACCATATGGAAAAAGCATCAACTGAAATTTCAGCATTGTTTAGGTTTCCGGCCAAAACAGTCAGAGCTATGTCATACCATATCTGAAAGCTGCAAATATGAAATGTAAAAAATTTAACGAGCAGAAATCTGGGAGAAAAGAAAATGAAATTATATTAAAATGCTGCAAATTATATGCAACTCTGACAGATTTAAATATCATTATTACCAGAACATAACAGCAGATGACAAGGATAATTTGACAAACTCAGAGAGATTCGCGAAGGCTTTCCATGAAAATCCAGACCAAGTCGGACCACAGAACCCGGAAATGACAAACAAGAACTGAGCCAAAGCCATGAACCACCACGACCCATTGATTACCAAGGCCGCACCGGAAAGTCCCCATCCCAATTTCATCATCAGAACCCAACTCAAGAGGGAGTGAAGACAGAGTGCAACGGCAGCTATCACGGCGATCTCCAAGACCCTGCTTTGTGCTTGAAGAAAATTTGTTACAGGAATGATCATTGCATATGCAAATTGCTGGGGAATCATCCACAATGCCAATTTCCCAGCCTCCTTAGATATCTCCCCACTCTGTCCAAGAAACTTCAAAACAGGGCTCGCAAAGATAAATGGAAACAATATGGGGAACAGCACCGCAGCGTTCAGGATAATCCATGATCTTTGCAAGTAAATTCCTAACATTTCACGGTGGTTTGCTCCAAATGCTTGACCGCATAGCGTTTCCAACGCACTTCCCATCCCTATCTTTAAAAAAACAAAAAAAAAATCATACTTAATTTCTCAAGTAATACGAATGTTACAGTGGAAGTCAATACAGTATCGTAATTTGAGTTTTGATATCCATTATAGCATTTCTATCTCGAACCAAATGTGTATAGTCATAAATATATGGCATGAGCCGAGCTGTCTAGGTACTTCATAGATGACAGATTTAATATGGACTTGATTTATATTAGATATTTCTCAATCACATGCGTCCGGAGATTAAAGCTCATAATTATTTCATACCTGTATGCCGTATCCGAAGTTTGCAATGACCCCATTTTCTACTGAAAGAGCAGCCAGTTCAACGGTACCGAGATGACCTGCAAACATTTGAGTGATGGCTGCAACAGTAAACTTGCACACACCGGTGAAGATCGTCGGACCAGCCAGGAACCATAGCTTCTTCGATTCGAAGTAGAATGCTTTGGAGATATCACGGATACCATTGATGGCTTTGTCACCTTCCTGATCCTCAAATTGAGATACCACAGAAATATTCTCCAAAATACGAGGGTTGAAGTGATCATCTTCACCGTTGGAGAGAAAAGGTTCCCGATGGTCTTCGGTGCATGTTTCTGGGAACATGGTCACTGGAAAGATGACCAAATTATGTTAGTTGATATTTGGTTTCGATAATTAGAATCTCTCTAAGACTTTTGTATTCCGTGTGGAGTGAATTTCCTTGGAATTTAAGGTAAATCACTTCCACTAACAGTGACATAATTATCATGTCAAATCCTCTTATTAATTTGATTATTCGATATAAATACTTTAAGTTGCTTTCTAGAGTGAAACAGACATGGACGAGGCTGGAATCTAGAGGAAATTATAGTTAAAATTATCATGACATTATTTAACTCAATATTGAGCAGTAAGTATTACTCTTTTTATCTATCGATATTTATTTTTAAATCACTTGAATTCAATTTTTTTTCTTTTTTATCAACATCATTAAATATAAGTAATTATTAATTTGGACGATATTGCAAAAAATGAATAAAGAGAAAACATCGGATAAAAAAAAGTGATGGTAAATGAATTATAATTAAGGATAATGAGCATCGTTTTGTTAGTCAAATGTTGCGAGCTTTAGTAACCTAGCCTAAATGTTAGTGGGAGAAAAACAAACAAACAAACAAACTTGACTTTATAATACAGTATACGCGTGGCACGATCACTATTTGCATGATTAAAAGTGGACAAAAGGATCAAATAGGAAACCAAACCTGTCCTTTTCCTCCCCATCTCTGTAATTTTCATTCGTCGAGAAATTTTTGGAATCGAGTTTTTCACCTCCCCATGGCTTTAGTCTCTTCCGCCGAAGAGGCATATGTAAATCAACACAAATATATCTCTGTCATGAATTAATTTGTATATTCTAAATGGTTTTAAATTTAAGGTTTCCAAATGATCTGTAATTAGTAGTTTTACCTCTTGATTCCAGTTCGTGAGACAAATCACCCAGGAGAGTGCCATGCTCTGAAGGCATACTCCTAATTAAAAGTGTAAATGAGATGAGACTATTTGAAAACGGTTCATACTCGACTCGATAAAAGTTTGAATTCACTTCATCTTAAACGGATTCAAACTCGACTCTCTTATTAAAGGAATTGAGCCAAAGCCTTACATACTTATTCATTTAAACTCGTAATCATAAAAGAGCTTTTAATATATATATACATATAATAATAATAATAATTTATTTATATATTATATAATATAATATGTTTATTATATAAAATTTTATTTAAATATATAATATATTTTTTATAAAATAAATCTTACATTTTAATATCAAATCACTATCCCCCACTGTACTTACGTTACCTACCATTTCCTCTCAAATTTTGTCAAAAAACCAAAAAGTAAACCTGGAGTCCCTCGCATCAGACACACAGTCATTATATTTGGATGGTTTGCTTTGTGTCTGTGGATCCCACTTTTCTTTCACATTTAGATTCCCACACAGCAACCGGCAGCAAAACTTCTTAGTTCCTTATCCCACACTGAAAAACTTGACATGGAGAAAGCCTGATTCCTTCTATATTTAATAGAGGAACTGCAAATCAAGACTATACAATCCACAATCAATATGACATGACTGGTTGATTCAATATTGATTGAATCGGCCTGAGTAATAGATTTTTTATAAAAGGTATTGATTGGTTTAATCTGATCTAAAAATTTAATTATAATAAATAAGTTTGATCTTGTGTAAGTCGAGTTTAAATGAATTTAAATTTTTAATTTGTTTAAATGAGTTTGAACTTGTGCTTTTTTTATTCCTCATGAGTCAAACTAGAATTTAGATTTTTAGGTTCTTAAGAGCTCGAATCTAGATAGTTATGCTCTTAAGAGCTCGAACTCGTTAGATATTTAGGTTCTTAAGAGTTCGAATTTGAATTAGAATCTAACAAAATATAAGCAAATCAAGCTCGAGCCTAGTAGATTTGGGTTGGGCTAGGCTCGACTCGACTAGACTAGTTTACACCCCTACTCCTAATATCATTCCATACCAAAGCCCCTAACAGATTATGGCCACCCTAAATTACTCCATTACTGCAGTAAAGGAAAGAAATTAATTATAACAAGAGTGAAAAATCTGCTACCTTAAAGCCCATGTCAACCTTGAAGCACAACAAAATTCCGACGGGAACTCTTAACAGGAAGTAGCATCCCGAGTTCAAGAATGCAATAAAATTTTGCCATCCTACAACCAAAAACAAATTTTTTATTTTAATATTGACAAAATAATTATAAATCGACTTATGATTACGACACAATATATATGTAGTACCAGAAAGGGTGTACTGAAAGCAGGACAACATAACGGTGAAGGCAAGTGAGGTCTTCTGCCCTTTGTTTAACTTGAGCGCTGCTGGAAAATACAGCCGGGTATTGCTCGGGTCCACATAGTAGTGTTGAAACCAAACAACCCCAACTTGTTGACCATTTCTTTGGGAAATTGTTCAACAATATTAGGAATTTTATCCTCATCTTCCCATTAGTGGAAATTAACTTCCACAACGGCTTATATATCAAAGCCTATATGAAGGTTATTTAGACTTGAGTTATTCATAGCAATTCATGATACGAGTACATAGAAGTAGCTTCTAAATATTATTTTCTTGTGTTTCATTTTGAGAGTTTGTAATATTATTTTCTTCTACCTATAATTAGTCTTATTTTGTCCCCCCTTTCTTTATATATTTGCATATTTTGCATTCAACAATTGGTATCAGAGCCTGGCAATAAAGTTATGATTTGGTGAGAGTTTGTTCACAATCAAAATGATGATGAGTGAGTTTATGTCCACTATTGGAGTCAAAAAGCTCAACAACCAAAAATACAATAGTCGATCTGCTTGTATAGAATCATACTTGGAAGGTCAAGATTTCTGGGAGATCGTCAACGAAAATGAAATTGCACGTTCAGCAGAAGATGCAAATGATACACTACAGAAGTGGAGAATTAATGCAAGTAAGGTAATGTTTGTTTTAAAAACAACCGTTGAAGAAGTAATGTTGGAGCTAGGGATGGTAATGGAGTAGGTTTTTGAAAACCCAAACCTGCCCTACCTTTCCTAGAGCCAAGCCCTCCCTGATCTGTGACCTGCCATGTTCTGATACTACTAGGCCCGACCTGCCCTATTCTGACCTGTCCTACTTGTCACGATTATTCAGACCAACAAAGAAAAATCTCTAATTTTCATTTTTGACAAAAATAAATAAATAAATAATCAAAGAGTACAAACAAAATTGAAATTGAATAACTGTCAAAATATTACTACTACTTAACTCATCCTTAAATTATATATTAGAAATATAAGAAAAGCACATGAAGGAAAGATTGAATTTGACAAAATTCTGATGCAAAATTTCAGTTTAGTCACTGTTTTTTTGTGCCATAAGCAATATAATTTACACTTATATCATCAGATAGGGACCATTTTCTTGTCAGGGGATCATAGACAATGCCAGCCACTTCTTGAACTTGGAGAAGCCCACATAAAGTGAAACTACTTTTAGAAAAGCTTTACTCTAAATGTATAATATTTTGGTGAGAAATTTATATAGATTTTAGGTCACTTACGGAGATGGAAGCCTGCTGAAGAATTAGAACTAGTTCTTTAGGAGTATGAAAAGATGACCAATCATGTGTGCCTTTAGGTAGCTGTAGAATCAAAAAATGAAGAAAAATACGATCATTCATAAATGTAAATCTAGAAGTAGAAAACTCCTACGTGACTGCATATCCTCTGGTTTGGCACCGGACAATGCAAATGCATCCTAGGCAGTTGATCTCTCATGAGCGAGAGCCAATTTAGCTCAAGTTCAACACCAAACACAGTTCCAAGGGTGATTTTGTGCCAAATAAAGTTGAAGGACAGGAAGAAGACATGGATCTGAGATTGGGTGGTAGTAGTGGCAATTGGCGGACAGTGCGGTGCTGAGAGAAAGGAAGAAGGGAGCAGTAGAGAGAGAGAGAGAGGAGTGAGAGGAAGAAGGGGCTCAGCGGAGAGAAAGAGAGAGGACTGAAAGAAGGAAGAAGAAGTGGCCAAGAGAAGAGAGAAAGAGAGATGTGGAGCAAGAAAGAGAGGAAGTGGAAGAGGAAAATTAGGGTTAAGATTA
>JAOXNR010000013.1:14055252-14085796 GCA_028571225.1 Parsonsia alboflavescens
AATATCATATTTATAATGGAGATAAATATAAATAAATATATATATATATATATTTATATATATGTATATAAATTATTATATATATCAAAAGCTCTTTTAGGTTTGCAAATCTAAATAAACGAATATGTATGAACTCAGTTCAGCTCATTTAATAAGAGAGTCGAGCCCAAACGCGACTCTAATTCTTCTAAAATGAATCGAATTTGAACTTTCACGAGGCCAACCCAAACCATTTGTGAATACTCTTATCTCATTTACATCCCTAATTACAACTCCATCACTCCAAGCAACAAAGAAGAAAAAAAAAGAAAAGAATTTTTCACTGATTTAAAAATTTTGATCAGGTAGGGGAAGGTGTTTAGAACCCACATCTTGGGTAGAGGAGTGATTGTATCAATGACCCTGTTGTGAATAAGGTGATTTTAAAAAATATATAGGGGTCATGGCTTAAGGAGATTAGATTGGGCTTCGATATCTTTAACCCCTTCAGAATTGAGCCTAAACCTTAGCCGGTCCTCTCTGAGTGGATTGATGTGGGCTAGGAGTTTGGGACCAAACTGTGCTGGGCTAAACCAACCATTATTCAGAGGTTTACCAATAATGTGATCTAGTGGTTCAGAATTAATATCTATATAATGCAAGTATGAGTTTGACTTTTTTCAGTGATTCAATTTGTTGTCTTAGATTTTTTTTTTTTATCTCACAATATAAGTCGTTTGTAATTATCAATGTACAATCATGATATTTTTTCTATTCTTACCCTCTATTTTTATTATCTTTAATTTATTATGAAGAAAGGAAATTATAATTATTAGGAAGAGAGAACAAGGATATTTTTAATCTAATATGGAAATCCTTAATTTACCTAAAATAACGATTAACAAATTATATGGTGTGACAAGGTAGACAATGATTTTAGTAGTAGAAACTCCAGACCCAGAGAACTTGGTGGTCTGCTCTCTGCTCTGCCTGTAGGCTGCAGTAGAGTATCATTCATTCATTCATTCTTCTTCTGCTTCAATTTTGATTTTCTTTTACTGTATTTTTTTCTGCACAGGTGATAGGGATACTAATATCATTGGCAGCACAATATTCCTTTTCCCTATGCCATTTCACATCATCCAATAAAACTACAGAAGCCATAACAGCCACAGGTCAACCTTATTCTGAGTTAGGTATATATATATTCTGCTTCAGAATCTCTGGATGGTTCGAGAATTCAATTCTCTCTTTCATATATTAACTAGTTTCGCTTTACTATTGATGGACAGATACACTAATTCACTTTTACTATTTATTAAGGAAATGCCTCGACATTGTGTTGGTTTAAGAGAATATCAATAAAATTTAAATTCGAGATTTATAATTTGCATGGAATAGACAAACGAAAAAGAAATTAAATACCTGGGCAGCATCTTGTTCGAACATGTCTAGCATGGATTTGAAATTGGGTATAGGAAGGCGGCGGCAGCACCATAAATCTCCTTACCCAGAAACGTGATATGTTTGCTAGAGCTAGCCATACATACTGTTACCAAAAGATCATCATTTGGCTGAATCGAATCTGCAACTCTCCAATTCTCAACACCTGGTTTTTGAAGGTCACTCTCAATCCAAAGATTCTTTCCCGAAACACTGTCCAGGGATATGGTGGCATGCATTGGGCCCTTGATATCTGGACACGTATAATTCACAAGTTCATGAAAGATCCAATCACAGATGACTCGACAACCAGGCGCCAATGCTTCTCTCTCTCTTTCTTTCTTTAATTTCAGCTTCGAACCACTTTGTGGTGGTAACTTTAACAGCCCATTATGGCAATTTTGCAGAAATTTTTAGGAATGTTCTTTTTTCACGAGAATGCAAATCAAAGTTTGGCATTATGTTCCTGAATTAGGAAAAGACATGATCGACTGGTTTGTTTATGTGAAAGGAAATGCACCTGTGTTTTAACTCTTTATATATACATCTCTCTCTTTTTTTTTAAGAAAAAGGGAAGAAAATTGGGATGAGCCAACCATCCTGAAAATGTATTAAATTTTCCTTAGAATGTTCATAATTAAAATGTTTAATTTTTTAAATGAGTTAGAATGTTCTAACAAATTTATACTATTATTAGATTAAAAGTTAAGTTGATCAAGAATAATTTCTTTAAAATTGTCTAATGTTAATAAAACAAAGCATTTATGCATACTGACCCAACTAATTTGGTGGGATCTTTTTTGTCACTTTCAAAGTTACAAATCCACGACCTCTCAATCGTCAGTAAAATTCATTTATCACTTCAACAATAGGGGTGTTCCAATCCAATCCGATCCAAATCCAACCAATTTAGTTAAAATTGATTACATAGAATTACTTAATCGGATTGATTAGTTGAATTTTCTTGACAGCCGATTAAATCGGTTTGGTTATTGGATGTGGATAAAAAATAACCAATTAATACAAAACTAAACCGAACCGACCCGAACCAATTATATATATTTTTTTTTTTTTATTAAATTATAACAATAAATATATTATTTTAAGGGTTGATAGTTATTTTAATTAAAATAGGTGGGTTAATGGTAATTTTAAGTTTTAACTATAAAATATAATATAAACTAATATTTTATTTTATTTAAAAATTAATATGTAGGATCCAATCCAATATTGGATCGGTTGAAACCTGAAACATTGGGCTAATTGGATGACTTGTTTGTCTAACTAATTTAATCGGTTCGGTTGGATGGATGATGAACACATCCAATTGAAACCAAACCGATGGACACCCTATTCAACAAGCCTTGCTTGTCAATTTTAGTTGAATTGGAGTATCCTTCTTTCACATTTATTATTATTATTATTATTATTATTACTCCCTCTATCCGAAATTAAATGTCTCAATTTGACTTACAAGTATTTTAATAAGAAAATTTGACTTAGTTCATTAACGCATTGTATTATCAATTTTCTTAATAAAATTTTACTAGTTTAGGAAATGAAATATTTAATTCCGCACGTTATAAAATAGAATATGAGACATTCATTTCTAAATAGAGGGAGTTTTATTTTAAGATAGTACTTCTTCCAAACTCCATCCTTATTTACAAGTCACTTGCAACATGGAATTCAAGGATGTAAATTAATGGTTCGAAGGTGAAGCCTGCATAACACAGATCGTAGATTCGACCCTCGTCTTAAGCGACTTGATCTTTACGGAGGGAATATTGAAGAACATTGAGTAATTTTATACCGCTCCTAATTATCCTACAGGTTTTGTTAGGATGTTGGAAATCACTCGGTCCATTAAAAATTTTATGTCCATTGATTTTATTAAAAAATAGAGAGAATTTTTTAAAAACAAACAAAAATTATAATCTTTGTAATGGTTATTTAACAAGGTGATACTGGAATCTAATTTTTAACTTAAAAGAGGTTACATGAGCAATTTAAAACAAAAATGTAAACTTATTTTATGAAAATAAATTTTTTTTGTATCTCAAAAAAGTATAATATTTAATTTATAGTATATAAAAAAGGAATAATAGTATATTATTCCATATTAATTTTACACCAAAATAATCAAATATTCTTCTCCTTGTTTTTTAATTTGGTGTCATTTAATTTCCTAATATGGAATGGACAATTACTAAGAACAGATAACTATTTCAATATATATTTAAACTTTAAAAAAGGAAAGGTAAAAAAAAAAAAAACCCGAGCATGAATGCATATAATTCTGTCTATCTAAGATATTGACACATGAATCCCCTATTGAACAGGATAAGGTGTCAAGGTGGCTACACTGACTTCATTTTCGAATTAAACTAATAATTTCCATTTTTTTTCTGAAAAAAATAATATATATAAATATATATATATATATATATACATATATATAAAAGGAACAAGAGGTCAGCGGATGATATTTTCTACCTAAAATTAAATATCTCATTTTAATTTAAATAATTTTTTTAAGAAGATTGATTTAATTTATTTTTAATATCACAATGTCAATTTTATTTATGAAATTAGATATTTAATTTCAAATGATTCAAAATAAAATTAAGAATAAAAAAACGTTCAATTTTAAAATAAGAAGGTAATTAGTTTGGGCAACTGGATATTATGCAATAATATGTCCCATTAAAGTGGGAGCCACGGAAGCAAACTAGCATGTTCAAGTGGGAACCATTGAAAACTAGAATATGACATCTCTTTGGAATTTTGCATGAAATTTGATCAATAAAATTTTTTTTTTTCAAAAAAAAAAAATTATTAATTAAATTTGATTTGACACTCAATTCTCGAGTTTGTTAAATTACAAACAAATTAATTTTCTTTTTCAACAAAATCGTATTCTTTGTTTTCCTTTTACTTTATAACTAGTACAAAGTTATGTGTATCGTTCATATGTATTTAAAACTATCAAATGTTTATTTTAATTAAACATTAAAATAATCAAAGAAAGTACAAAATTTTTATTAATATATAAAAAAGTATAATTACAAATTTCGATTGAATCCATGAAATCCTACTAAATGCTTGAATCCAAGACCTCGTAGCTCAAATTATATATCCAATGCATTATATAGTGAAACAAAAACAAATAATTATAATATTTAACAATAAAGGCTCCCTCTCTTTCGCTACCTTCTGGTTTCTGTCTTCAATTTACCCTCAGAAGAAAGCTTCAAAGTGGTAATAATAACATTAGAAGACAGTAAATATGGTAGAACGTATGCATCAGAGAGAAACTTTTCAACAGAAATATAAAAAAGTAGTAGATACTATGCTGGTTTTGGCTTCTAAGATTACCCAATACTCTACGATTATCCAGTAGTTTCTACGTTGATTTGCCTGAAGCTTCACAAATTCTGCTAGAAGTTTGATCTCATCATCTTGCATCTTGGACCAAATGTGCATTGAAAGTGGAAAAGTACGTATTATAGATGTACACAGGATCGATCAAAGTTCTGAAGGCAAATATCAGTCACGGCATAAAACTTACTGGAATTCTTCCCTAGCCGGAGTAGATAATTTGGTATATTTCTTCTTCTTCATCAATTCCATCTCTGTAAAATTTGGATATTTAAAGGTCATGCATGCTAGCTGCATTAAAAAAAAATTGGCAGACTGATTGCTGGATTCTTGAATCTAATTTTTGTGCTATTAAAGCTTGCCAACACCAACACCAACACCAGCGCCCCCAACGATACAGATGATAAAGAACTGGAGAACTTTGCATTAGAAAAAGGAGGGAATCAAAGGAAGGCTTGTAAACACAGATCACTCCAGAGTCACAATCCTTATCTCCAAACTTTTGTCAATGGTTAATGGTCCTACGCCACAAAGGTTATGCATGCCCTATAGATGCCATTCCTCTTGTTTGTTATTAGGTTTGTATGGAGATTGTAGAAAGTAGAGACTGTCATAATTATTCCGATGGATCCAATCTTTTGATATATTTTTGTATGATGATTCATAGGTGATGTATTAAAAGATCCAGAACCTATTTATTTGACGAAATATAGGGAGTATAAGTAAATAGGAAAGGAAACTCCTTCCTCTTTGTGTCAAAATTCTTACTTTTAATATTTGGACGGGTGGAATTTTTATTTCTCTTTCATTCATATCCAACAAAATTAATTAAAGGTTAACTTTTATGTGTGCATGTAACAAAAGATCACAAGGAGACAAACCAATCTAGTTAAACCTTAGCTAACTAATTCAATCCAAAAAGGTCTTGATAAGATTTGAGCATCAAGTCTAAGATCTCTATGCTCAACGCTCCAACCATAAATTTTGTTTTTCTTTACATATTAAAATGAAGTTGCATTCTTATAAAGATATTTTTTTTCATAAAAAAAAAAAACCTAGACATCTTTTAAATCTGAAAAGGGGGGAATTCATATATAGTATGGGCGTGATGAGAAATTGCATTTATCCATCCAATGGCATCCCGACAAATGTAGTGGACTGGAGGTCCTAAGCATCTCAGTCCAGTTTTTGCTTACCAACAAAACGGCCATCCCTTTGCTCATTCTACGTCATAGAGTCACTCTGAAAGTGATCACAAACACCAAAGTTTTCAACTCCCAAAATCAGTCCATATATATTCAATAGAATAGAATATATCCATTGAACGTTTTTATTTTTATTTTTAATTTTTCAAAAATAAATATCTCACTTTTTAAATTAGGTAAAATTTTATTAACAAATTGATAATATCAAGTTTAAAATGGACAAAGCCAATTTATATTTTAAAAAATTCATGTAAGTCAAATTAGAACATTCAATTTTAGATGGGAGGAGAAATGTAATATGAGAGAACAAACGAGATAATAAGAAAAAAAGAAAAAGAAAACCCTTTTGGACCACGGGAAAAAAGTTATGTATTTTTGTAAGGGCTGCCTTTGGTGATATTCTATACACCGACTGGTGGTGGCCGTTACAAGTTGCGTATAATCTTCCTAGGCTTCTTCAGGCCTTTCAATTTCAAGGATTTAAGGTTGCCAGTAGTATTTTATAGGCTATGCATTAACTCTTATTCTTGCTTATCTCTTATTAGGGTGTTCGAGTTTCGATAATAACTAAATTTTATAATTGAATTAAAGTAATCGATTATAAAAAATTTTTAAACATCCATTACGAATTTTAGAGGATAATCGAACCAAATCGGACCGTTTAAAAATCGATTATGAGCGATTTGATTTGATTATAACCGATTAGAAATTTTTTCTTTTTTTAAAATTTTTTTATGTGAAATATTTATTTTATATAATAATACTAATATATAATATAAATTATAATACTCTTTATAATACATTATATTATTTCGATCGATTAATAATTGCTTTTTTTTTTACTTATACTCTTTTTTATATAATATAATTGTATATTATATGTTATTTATTTTATATTGTTATATTCGAATGGTTTGATTTGGTTATAATCGGTTAAATTTTTTTTTAAATCAATAATCAAATCAAACCGTCAATAATATTGATTTTTGAAATCGATCATAACCGATTAGCTATTAGTTTTGGTCGGTTTTATACTGGTTTGATTACTACTAATCGATTGTGAACACCCCACCTCTTATATATAGAGAAAGATATATAAAGAAAAAATTCATAATTATCTCTTTTATATATATATAGAGTCATAAAAAGATACATTAAGAAATTTAAGGGTTTGATTTGTGGAGAGATTCTTTATATTTTCTAGTCTAAATTTAATTTTTCATTTGAAGTAAATATAAAAATTAAAAAGTGTGTAACCTTAATAAAATTATTACTTTATTATTGTCATTAATATAATCAATTATGAAAATCAAAAGAATATAAGTTCATTAAATTAACGATACTATTTGTAGGATTTTAAATTAAAATATGGGCATTTAATATTTTTGAATGCAAGAAAAAATAGTTGCATATATTGTTCTATGATTTTGATATTGGAGAAATTAAGAAAGTGAAATCCATAAGGAAAATAACAAATACTAACATTCACATATATTAATTAGTTTTATAAAATCTTAGTATTTTATAGCATCGGACTATAATTAATTTCTTAAATTTGGACATTCAATGAGTTCTTGGATTCAAATTTCAAAATGATAATTTGTAGAGCAACTTTCACTGAAAAACTATGATTTTTTTTTTTTGAACCCCACGCCTCTGTCCTTAGGTCATATGGAGATTGTAAATCAAGGAAGGTGCCTCAGTGAAACTTAATTATGAATTTAAATTACAGTTATAATTAATGCTTATATTAAAAATAAAAACAAAAACATTATTCATACGTTATTTATGCCACTGTCTCCCTTTTTCATGGATGAAACTTCATTTATATATATAGCAACCATCTGTTGAATTTTTAATGAATTTTATTTTATTACAGTCATTAAGAGGGAAAAATAAAAATCATAGTCACATTTGTCCTTCGGCTATTTGCTAATTTTAATTTCTAAAAAGTATTTTATAAAATACACTTATATAAAACTTAATATTCAAAAGTTTATATTTTTTTTTTAGGAAAATAAATACTACAAAAATGATTTTAGGGGTTCGATCCTTTTGACCTAAATGGTCCCACAGAAATGGGAATCTACGATGACCCAAGAGTTGGGGCCCACGGGCTTCCAAGTCACTTTCTAGTTTCATGACACCTAATCCCTTCCGGCCCACTCAGCCGACCTCCAGTCCAAACTTGGGATGGGACCTTCTCCTTCTTCTTACTCCTCCTTAGAGCCTCACAAAACTCTATAAATACGTATCACGGGGTTCCCATACATAGGCTTGAAGAAGCCACTACAGAGCCTCTTCAACCCTCTCTTCCTCCTTTCTTTCTGAGATCCTCTTCAATATTCTCAAAGATACTTGAATATATACTTGAATTCGAATCTGGACCCATCGGCAGCCGCTTTTTCTTGGACGACCCAGAGAAGTATGGTTAGGCCTTCTATCAATTCTTGCAATCTTACCTCGAAATCTATCCCTTCCACCATCAAGTTCCTCTGTAGCTATGGTGGCAAGATTCTTCCTCGTTACCCTGACGGCAATCTCCGTTATCAAGGGGGTGAAACCCGTGTTCTTGCTGTTGATCGCTCCGTTTCCTTTGCTGGTTAGTTTTATTTTAATTTCCTTTTTATTAATCTATTTAGTTAGGTGCATCAGCCAGAAGCCGTGTCTGTTCGTGTTTGGTGTTTTGTTTTTGTTATGTAATTTTGACAAAAGGGAAATGGATTTTTGATGTTTGTAAATATGATTATGTGGTGGCAGAGTTATTGGTGAAGCTAGGGGAGATGTGTGGGACATCGGTAACTCTGAGATGTCAGTTGCCAACGGAAGACTTGGATGCCCTAATATCGATCACCTCTGATGAAGATCTCGCTAATCTCATCGAGGAATATGATCGAGCCAGAGCTGCTTCACCAACCTCGACTCTCAAGATTAGAGCTTTTCTTTCGCTGCCCAAATCCACCAAGAAATTATACCCATCTTCTTCCTTTGCCTCCCCCACTAGTAATGACACATCCATATCTCCCAAATCCCCTTACTCCCCTCCTCCTATCCTCAGATCCAGGCCCCCGGCAGTTCCCACTACCAACAGGTGCATCCATCAGATGGCCAGGAAGCCAGTGAAATATCGTCAGCCCCTTTATTGTGAGAAAGCTGCTGGAAAGCTTCCTCAGTATGCCTACTATAGTCCTGCAGGAAGAACTGACCATATGTACCTCATTCACAATGGAAATCATTGGCAATAGCAGGACTTTTGTATTCTTTGTTCATTGGACGATGACTAAATTCATCTCTGATGGTGGAAAAATATACACGAAATATGAACTTATAATAGAGGCATATATGATTATATATTTCAAGATGAAAATGTTGGAGAAATTTCTATATACTACATGATGTAAGACAGAAGTGTAAATCTTTTGCAAGGGATTGGCTTTTTCTAGACCCTTACAAAGGCAATGAATGGAAATGTTACTCCAAAATTTCATTTTGGGATCATCCAAGTGTGATGGTGAGTCTTGTTAATTAATTAAGCCACTTCCGCTAATACTTTTTACCCCTCCATTATACACGAAAGGCAATGTTCTGTTAATCCCCTGCTGTTGTGGTTTCTTATCCAAATCAACAGGGTATTCTCTTCCAATTGATCTGTGTGGTCGTTTCCATTTTCATTGGTTCTGTTTGTGGTTTTTGTTCTTGGTGTTCTGATATGTTTATCTATCAAGTATTCATTTGCGTGCCACGTTTTCTTATCTTGAATCATTCTGTCTGGTGTATGCATTATTTTTTTCTTTTCCTTTGCCCCTGCAATGTTCATTTTCAAACCTTATCTTCTGTTTAATTTCTTGATTTCTGTATTTTTAAGCTTTGTTTATTTTGCTCAATTAACCTTTTCCTGATTTCCACACTTTGTTTTTGTGCTTTCGCAGGTACAGCACTTCAAAATATTACCATGGATTGTATACTGCTGAGAAATCTAACACCACGGTTATTAACCAACAGTGAGTAAATAACTTTTGCCACCTTGTATATATGATCCCCTCTTGAAGTGAAAATTTCACATTTTGATACTCTTGAGATATTGGATCAGCTAAAGATATCAAAGATTGAATTGAAAGATATAAGTTATCAATGATGATATCCAATTTTGTTTAGTATTAAACCATGTGATGGATAACGTTCCTTCGCAGCCAGCAATTATTTATATTTATTAGTCAAAGATCATTATCTTCAAAACTTCAATCTTTTTGTCCTTCGTTCGATAAAGTAAGAAAAGTCAAGAAGATCTGGATGGCAAATGATGACTAATGCCCAGATCAGCTCAAGGTAGTTGACTCATTTTCACCCTTAAGCTTCCTGTATGAGAAGTAGTTCTGTTTATCCATTGAAGTTCTGAGATTCTTGGACTAATCTTACTTAAGCTCTATGCTATTATGTAGTAAATCTTAGGTTAGATTTTAAACCACTCTTTTTTTTCCTTTTTCTTTGATTCCTTAGAATAAGAACACCTTTTTCTCGTTCACAGGAAAAAAAAATCATGATTTTTATGCATGGTTTGTCTTCCCTTAATTGAAGGCTATGCTGATATTTTGTTCCTTATCATGACAAATACAGAAGTGATATCGAGTTAATTGACCCCAGTGTATGTATTCATTCAAGATTCTTTAAGAACTCTCTACTCCTAGTGGTAGAACTATATTGGACGTGACTTGCACAGGAAATGAAATCAGTGAATGATACATTTTATGCAATATTTATTTTCTTCAACTTATTGATGGAAGAAGAGACTGGGTTTTCCGTGGGGGCCAAGTCCAGCTGGTGCATGAAATGGACAAATTGTTGGGGGGAAAAAATTAATACACGAAATGGCAAAGAAAGGGACTGTTTTCAATTTTCTTCCCTTTTCTGTTTTTGTTTGAAGATGTATGTGGAAGGAGAGATGGAAACCATGGGTTTGGTATTTGAAGAGGCTGTCCACTCATGTACCGTTCAAGAAGGGGCAGATGAGATATATGAATGAAACAATCAATAAGAAATGGGGAATTTTTTAATGGGAAGAGTCATTTGTTGAAGATGAAGAAAAACTGATTTAAGGTTTTATCTTGCCCCACCCTACCCAACCCAACAGTGTAGAGGAACAAGAAATTATGGGAAGGATTGCCCAGAAGTTCTTCTAGCTAGTCAAGCTATCAATCTGTTTCTTGAAAATGGCCTGAAATGGAAGTAGAGGTCCTTTGCAGCAGTTGAGGTAGGGGTAGCCGTAGCATCAAATATGTGTCTCCCCACACTGCATCGTCCAAATCTATGTTCAAAGTTGTGGAATTTAGCTGGTGAAAGAAGAGGTCTATTGCAAAACACAACAGGTGGGAAAGAGTCACGATCACGTCGGTTTAAGGGCGGTTTTTCTTTCTTCCCCCCAGATGGAGGTGGTGATCATTCATTTGGCTGCTAAAGAGTCCGTTTAAGCTTATCATGACAAATCTTTTGGCTGGTTCTGATTTGGTAAAAATAAGCAGCTTTCTTCAAGTGTTAGAAGCCCTTTTGAATTTTTATTACCACATCCAAGTCTTTATCAGATGATGATACAGAATTAGTAAAACATCAAACAAACAATATCCAAGTGATATTTTTGGATTCATGAATCTTGTTACTAAGAAAATCTTCCAATCTCTATCTTGTCCCTTTCTTCATTATCTCTTTAATCTTATCCCGAAATAGCATACTTCTGTTCATGAACATTAAATTTCAGAGTAATGTCGTTCTTGAACAAAATGATTGTATCCTTGCAGAAGAATATAAATTATAAAAGGATAAGAAAATGGCCCAGGAGTGGTGGGCCGTTTAAAGCAAGTGAATTCAATGAAGTAGAGAAAGAACACATTATATAAGAAGAAGAAGAAAAGCATCAAGAATTTCTAAAATTGGAAGCCACAAATTACTAAATTATTATAAACTAAAAGCATCATGGGGAAGTGTTTTGGCATTGTCAAAATGTCCTGTCTATTCACGTCAGCCACTTGTGCATTTGTGTATTATATGATTCTTTTGAGGTTGGAAGGAAAGTTCTGTCTTATCCGATGAGGTAATGGTAATCCATAGAGAAAGATCGATAGAAAGATGTATACACTCAATCCCATAATAGTACACCTTCAAATGGTTTTGATTAGGTCACATATATGAGAAAGAAACAAAAGAGATCAGGAGCATGTGGATTAAATCCATTGTTAACTGTAATTGACAAAATAAAAGAATGCCAAATTCTTAAACCATAAACAAAGTAACATGATGGACAAAATGATCTGTATAAGTTTATCCATTTATGAGGATAAAGAAATCTCGTTTAAATTAAGATTTTAATATGAATCACTTTTATTCACCTATAGACAGGTTATTTCGGATTTTTTTAAAAAAAAGGAAGAAGAATTTTACTTATTAATAAACTATAGAAAAGAAAATCATAAGTGATTTTAAGAATTTTAAATCATTCAGACTTATCCTAGCTTGAATCACTTTATCCTAATTGAAATTTATGAAGGAGTCAGATTTAAACTTGAATCTTAAGGGTAGATTTTGCAACTAAATATATTGATTTTAGGAGTTTAATATAATATTAGTATAAATAAAAATGATTATTTTGTAGAAAGTAGCAAAATTTTTTTAAAAATAAATTTTTGCATAAACATCTCATTAAATAATAATTTATTTCTCCAATAAGATATAAACAATTAATCCCTTCAATGGGTGAAGTACGAGTACATAAACCATATAAACAATGGCTCTAGAGGCCAACTTTTAGGCTTCGAATCTTTTATTTACATTTTATATGTTACTCTTTCTTTGAGTTACATTAATAAAAATTTAATAAATATCTCTAAAAAAATTTACAAAGAACAAATATATCAAGTTACAAAGAATTAAATGGTTATTTTCATTAATATAATATTGACAATTTAAACTTTCCATCTAATCAATTGGACCTCACCTGGGATCAATATGTCTCATAGATATGACAAGTGTAAGTGTCCACTATTGATCATTGGTGGTGAAGTGGTCAAGTATAAGGAGGGGTGCATTAATAACTTTTTTTTTATTTTTAAATTGAGCTCAAATTGATTCAATGTCTTTGTTAAGTCTTATAAATTTTATTTTAATCAACTAAATCCTTCTACTTGATATAATCTTCCTGTAAATTAAAATAAGAGTTTAAAATGGTTCCAAATTAAAAGATTTAATAATGCATTAAACCAATAGGAGAGTATTTGTAATTCTTAAAACTTTAGGGGATTAAATATAAATTAGAATAAAGGTAAAGGACGTCAACGAAATAACCACGAAGTCATTTTTAAAGAAAAAGTAAAATGCAAAAGCTGATGCCAAAAGTGGAAGCAAAAACCCTAAACCCAAAGCCCCCTTCCCCTACCTGAATCTCCAAGAATTGAACAAGCAAAAATCCAGAAAACATACTAAGGAAGATTCAGGGTAATTAGGATTCAAAGATGCAGCATGATGAAGTCATTTGGCAGGTTATTAGGCACAACCATTGCAGTTTTATGGCCAAGTAAGTTTTTCATATGATTTCAATTCGATTAATGTTGTTCGGTTTGTTCTCTGTTGTTTGGATTTTTGTTAAGTGGGTTTCGGTTCTGTAATAGAATTGAAACGGGGAAGTTTTGTCGCAATCCGTATAATGTGACTGGGATTTGCAACCGGAGCTCTTGCCCTCTTGCTAATAGCCGCTACGCCACCATCCGCGACCATGATGGTAGGGACCTAATTACCCTGTTCTTTCAGTGAATGGATGAGTCTGTATTCAGCTTTTCTTTGTAATTAATTACTTCTGAATTTCTGGAGCTGAAATTTTATTTCTTTTATCTCTAAGGATAGTACTGCTTCTACAACTAGTGAGGTTTGTTGTTTGCTTACTTAAAACAGAAATACCATACTTTTAGTTTCAAGATTGGCTTTTTGGCTAATTTTGAATGGTATCTAGATGATTTGGTCAATCCTAAATTGTATCAATGCGAGCTATTATAGCTTAGCGTTTGATTTTGTAGGTATTACATAGTTGTTAAAATTTTTAAGAAGGAACTCAGTTGCACATCCTTTAGCTAATACCTTGAAAGACTTGTATTTGATGGGAAGAGAACTTACGAGTGATAAGAACCTCGCTAGGTTTTCATCTGAGCCAATATCTCAAGAAAAGTGTAAAGACATTCTCAAAAATAATTAAAGGATTCTTTATTTATTTATTTTTGGTGGGGTGGGGGGTGGGCGAGGGCGTTAAGAATGAAGCAAAACTTGTTTCAGTGTCTGATTTATTGGAAGATCTGTAATTTGTAGGAGAGTTTGGTTCTCCACTCTCTGTATCTTAAGTTTTTTAATGTTATTAACAGGACCTACCCCCCCACCCCCCAGCACACACTTGTTCTTGAATTTTGACATGAAATAATTCTCTCCTTTCAATAATTGTTGGATAACATAGTAAAGGAAAGGTGTGTGTGAGAAGAGGAAAAACAGATGCCAAATTGAGCAAAAGTCCAGATATTGCAAAGTTCTGGTTTACATGATATTAAGTGGTGGAAAAAAAACTTTCTGGTTGCCTGAAAGCTTAGGTTTTTGCAACTTACTAGGGCCCTGTTACTCCGTGGAATTTAAGTTCCATCTGTGAAAAACTTGTTCATATATTTAGCTCCCTGGTTTGCTTGTAGTTCACTTATGTGGCGGTGCAATTCTATCTCTGACAATTCCTTGCTTTATTTATCTCTAGGAGTATTTTATTTGTACATGAAGACTATAGAAAGGGCTCATATGCCAAATAAGTTGTGGGAAAGACTTAAATTGCCAAGAAACTATGAGAAGGCCCTTGAAATCATTGACAAGCATATGGTAACTGAGATTTATCTATTTACCCTATTATCATTGATTTCATTATCTTGTACTATATTTGAGTCACTATATTCATGGATATGCTATTCTTTTTCTCTAATTTGCAGATGTATTGGCCAAAATTTCTTGTTCATAAAATAAAACAAAGATTAACCAAGATGACTCAGATGCGGATACGCATGAGGAAGCTGGCCTTAAAAACAAGGTTCATGTCTCTATTGCTTTTCTGGTCAAGCTGAATATGTGGATGTTTGATTATTTTTCATTTTCAGTATACTATTTTCTTTTTTGTTACGTGCTATGATTGGAAGAAATTTTTCTAGCCCAATGTAATATATTCAGTAACAATCTTAAAATGTGACTGAGAACTGTGTTTATGTGTAAGCTTATGTCAACATAAGGAATAACTAGATCATCCTTTTGAATTATATGAGAATCCTTTGGTCAGTTATAGAGCATGAGTTAGCTTAATCTGGGGCAAAGTAATCTTTTGGTTAAACATAATTGAGAGTGTATGGCTCTCGCTAGAGCTATGTTTATGTTTTCAAATTTCATTTAGTGAGTAAAAAAATTAGATGCTGCCATATTTCTTTAGTCAGGTGACGATTTGGAGACTAGTATTTTTGGAAACAATATTTGAGAGGAATATGCAGTTTGTAATTTTATGCTGCATTTCGCATGGCTAAAGAATAGCATTTCTTGTGACAGAATTTATAATAGATGATGTGCTAAATAATGCCTTTTGGTCTAATGGTTGGACTCTGAAATTAACCTCTTTTTGCATTAGGTCAGTTTTCTTTAGTCTCTCCTGTTTATAATTATTTATGACTTTCATAAATAGAATATGTACTATGTAAGGTGTAATTGTGTTTCTGATAATGTGGACTCAATAGTTTGTAATTGTCCCCATTTTATACCGTGTAGAGAAAAGGTAATGACCATGCCTAGGAAAGAGCAGAAGAGGGAAAAGCGGAGAGCAGAAAAAGCTGAAACCGCTGCACGCCTTCCTGAGGTGCACATTACTAATCAACTCATGTGGCACTATGATTGCTTCCTTTTTATCTCTTAAATTTAAGTTGTATACTTGGAAATTCCCCTTTAACTAATGGTTTTTTGCTTGTGTACAGAGTATTGAAAAGGAATTACTTGAGCGCCTGAAGAAAGGAGTTTATGGTGACATATATAATTATCCTGTCAAAGAGTATAATAAAGTTCTTGATTTAGAGGAGCTAGAAGCTGTCAGTGAAGATGAAGAGGTGCGAACTAAAAAAGTTTCTGTTCTTCTGCTCTTTTATTTTCTCTTTCATCTTTGACTCAATTTTTAGAAATCCTAATGTTTTGGTACAACTGATACTGAACAGGAACCTAATATAGAGTATGTTGAAGGTTATGAAGAACTTGAAGAGGAGGAAGACATGGAAGACTTGGGCAATTTTGCAATGGAAGATATTGGTCCAGGTGATGATGGTGGTAAAACACTACCTTATTATCACATCTTCATTTGTAGCATTGGTTTCTTCGTTCCCATTTTCTGCTGTTTTGTATTTGATGATACAATTACTTGTGATACAATCATATCAAAATTGGCTGCTATGTCTTTTGACATTTTGTAATAGGATCTTTGAATGAAGAAAATTTGTGAATGATGTTTATTCTTCTCAAGCTTTTCTAATTGCATGAATTCTCTGATACTGATGTTAGATGGGGCAGTTGGAATGGATGATGATGATAGTGATGAGGATAAATCCCATAAGAAAGGCAGTAAACATTCCATCTGGAGGCTTGATAAAGATGAAACTGGAGCCAAACAGAAGAAGAAAGCTAAAGTTATCGTTGAGGTTAGATGTTCTCATTCTTGTGCATGCATCCTTATCTTTCTCCTTTTTAAGAGTCCTTTAGAGTTCATATGTATTTTCTTTGTGTTTGACATGCCATATTTTTCTGTCTTAGGTTGAGCATGAAGATACAAGCGAGAGACAGAAGATGGTCATTTAGGAACATTTTTGTTTGGATATGTATAACAGCTGTTAGTAAGATGGTGGCGGAAGGGCCAAAATTTTTCATGAATAGATACAGTTAATTTTAATGGTGATTTTTATTGTGTTAAACATTTTTTCCAGTTTTGTTAATTTCTAGAACATTTTAGATTGAGGTATTTAATTTTTAATACATTTTTTTCTTCTAAAAAAAGGAGTTAAATATTTGTCTATCCTAATATCAGAAGAATAGGATTATTATGCCTTTGAAGTAATGGTCAGAAAATTTAGGGGTCAAAACTCTAGATTGAAAGAAAAAGGGAGAAAAAAAAAGTATTGGCTTATCTTCCAAAGTCAACACAAAACTTTGACCGCAAAAACTATAATAAGCAATCCGGCAATGGCGAGAATGACTTTCCCCCCTCGTATCCCTTTCTGAGACGCTTTCCTTCTTCCAACTCTCATTAGAATATCTTCGGAGTTTCAAAGTTCGAACCTTCTTGATTGCCTCTCTCGCACAGGCGTGAAAAGGGTTCACGTTGATGCGCAAGCATCTGTCACTCTTCTATGGCGCTTGAGTTGGAAGATCTGAGCGCCAAGGTGGAGAAAAATGTCGCGGGAGAGGAGGAGGAGGTGCAACCCACAAGGGCTAATGCTAATGCTAACGAGGAGGAAGAGGAGGAGGAAACGGGTGACAATGTTATTGTCACCCTCCAGAATGCCTCTCAGAAGATTGTGGATAAAGTAGAACTTTCGGGGATTCAAATGAAGTTTCTACCTGATGCCTATTGGAAGCTTCATCATTTGGTCCTTCTCAATCTCTCAGATAATCAATTGGAGGTAAGTTTGATTTGATCATCTCTCAATTCTGTGCAGACCGGAAAATGTCTGATTGTTATATAATTTGATCTTTTGGATTGGAGAGAGGATTAAAGGAAAATCTGTGTTTCTTTGACTCTTTTGTGTTCAATCCCAGAAGTTTCTTTCTAACATTGAAAGCAATCACATTTGATATTCTTATATTCTGTTGTTTTGGCAATTATTTCTTTGTTACTAAGGTCTCTGGGGCGATACGTGATAGGTACTTCCTGATTCAATTGGCGAATTGCAGCAGCTAGAAGAGGTCTATTTATCATGCAACCTACTGCAGAAATTACCTGATTCCATTGGGTTGCTTATAAATCTAAAGATCTTGGATGTGTCTGGGAATAAGCTT
This sequence comes from Parsonsia alboflavescens, assembly GCA_028571225.1. Classification (NCBI taxonomy): domain Eukaryota; kingdom Viridiplantae; phylum Streptophyta; class Magnoliopsida; order Gentianales; family Apocynaceae; genus Parsonsia; species Parsonsia alboflavescens. Next base: position 14,073,339 of record JAOXNR010000013.1, read on the forward strand.
AATGCCCTCCCCGAAAGCATTGGTGGCTGCAGGTATTATCATTTTCATCCCATTATTTGTCATTACAAGTATTTTCTTGCAGATTTCTGAGTTATTTTTTACTCTTTACCAAATAGATCTTTGGTTGAATTGGATGCAAGCTTCAATAACCTGTTGTATTTGCCAACAAACATGGGTTGTGGACTGGTGAATCTTGAAAAGCTGAGTGTTCAGTTGAACAGAGTCTTGGCTCTTCCTGCCTCCATTGGGGAAATGAAATCCTTGAGATTCTTGGATGCACATTTTAATCAGCTTCGAAGTATACCATTTGAAATTGGGAGAGCAACAAACCTTGAGGTACTGAATCTAAGCAAGAACTTCAATGACTTAACAAGGCTTCCTGAATCCGTTGGTAACTTGACAAAACTCAGAGAGCTCGATATCAGTAACAACCAGATTCGGTACCTTCCTCATACATTCTACAAGCTTGATTCCTTAACAAAGCTCAGCATGGAAGAGAACCCATTGGTATTCCCTCCTAAAGAGTTCGTCAACAAAGATGCTCAATATGTCAAGGAGTTCATAATGAAAAAAGAAATCGATAGTTGGAGAAGAGAGACTTTTGCTTGTGTTAGATGCCTAAATTCATCTTAATATATATCGGTGAAAGTTTAACACGTCGGAGATGATCTCCGAAGTTGTATAGCATTGCTTCGTGGTTGAAGGCAGGAAATGATTGGTTTTGAAGAAATTTACTAAATTATTATTTAAACATATGATGTCGCTAAACATGTAAGATATTATTCTTGAGCAGGAAAGACAAATTTTATAGAGTTGTTTGTTGTGGTTAATTTAGAATTTCAGACAATAACATAGACCTTCGTCAATAAATTTTTATTGTCATTATTATATATAAAATTTCTCGTTCTACATAGGGATGTAAACGAGTTTGAGTCCGAATCTACTAGAGTCAAACTTCGCTCGTTTATACTCTTTCGGACTCTGATTCTCAAGAGCTTAAATAATAAGGCTCAAGTTGGGCTCTTTTAGTAAAAGGAAAGCTCGCGAGTTTGAATTTGGACTCGTTTAAGCTTTAAAAAAATTAATAAAATTAAATTTTATAATAATGATACTTAAGATCAAATTCATTTATATAACAAATTGAAATCTAAATCTTCTTAATAAGTCTCTAAAGTTTGAATAAAAATAAAAATTTAACACTAAAATTACTTAAATCACAAGCCATGTCATGATAAAATGATCAAATTTGCATCACAAACTTCCTCCTAAATTGATGAAATATAATTCTTGTAATTCTTTTGGGACAAATCTTATGATTCAATTGAGTATTTAAAATGATAAAATCTCAACCTTGTCATAAGAAACAAACAAGACAATTCAACATATTAACTATACATATAATAATCACCCAAATAAAACAAAAATTTTCTTATACAATAGATGTAAATTTTGAAATTCAAAATAAAATTTTAAAGTAATTGATTGGTCCCAATGTAAAGTATGTAAAAGAAATATGATAACTAAATTCTAGCATTATATATCATGTTCATACATGAACTTCCAATTCTTAACTTGAAAGTAATTTTTTAAATATTTCATGAAACAAGAAATTAAAGCATCCAATTTACGGGAGTAAGATCAAATTATATGAATATATAAATAACAAATTTTATAATAAATAGACAATATCATATTTATAATATGTATAAATTAGTATATATATATATATATATATATATATCAAAAGCTCAATCTAAATAAATAAATACATATGGATTCGACTCCACTCATTTTGTAAGAGAACTGAGCTTGGGCTCGATTCTCACACTTTAAAGATGAGTCGAATTCAAGCTTTTACCGATCTGAATCCGAACTCGAACCGTTTACGAATAATCTCATCTCAGTTACACCTCTAGTTGTACGTTTCTAATACATTAATTTTATTTTATTTATTTATATATTAGGCCCAAAAGGGGAATTAGGCTTGTCCTAATGATCGGAGTTTGAGAGGCCCAATCTGTATAAGAATGCACTTATCCCTACTCAGTGTGGCCCAGCCCAATCTAGCTTATCTTTTACCCATACTAGGCCCATCAAATCAATCAAGTCTATAGAAAAGACATTTTTATGATCATTATGTTTTTTTGCCTCGTGATTGGAAAAAGGAGATGGTTGTAGCATAGCAGCTGAAGAGAGAATGGCTGCCGTTGATTTAGTTATGACAGCCAGAGGGTTCCCTTATCCGACGGTTCATGGAGAAGGGAGAATTACTTTTTTTCTGCAGCGATGTGCATTGGAAGAACCGTACTCTTTATCTTTTTGGGGGCTACATATCCCCCACGTTCGGCGGCGTATCTAATCTTCCGTTCGTGCTTCCCTTTATATAAATTAAATAATAATGATGTTTAAAACTAAATACTTTTTACGGGAATGGATGGAGAAATTAGAAGCAAATCAGTCCGTCAAGTTCGCCCATATCAAAAAACAAGACGTCAATTCATTTTAAAAATATATATATATATATTCAGATTTACTGCAGCGCGCTTTACCGTAACGAAATTCTTACTTTGCTTGGTAGGCTGCATTTTAAGGTGCTCTCCGAAGCGCACCTTAGCAAAACCGTATATATATTACTATATACTCCCTATATTTGAAATTAAACGTTTTAATTTAATTTGTATGTATTTAAAAAAAAAGATTTGATTTAATTAATTTTAATATTATAACTTCATTTTTCTTAATAAAATTTTAATTAAATTATAAAATGAGATATTTAATTTTGGATAATAAAAAATAGAAAATAGGACATTTAATTATGGAAAATGAGGATATTTAATATGAGCATTATCATTTAAAATACACTCCTTCCTTTTTAAAATGAATATCCAATATTTCATTTTAGATTGTCCCGAATTGAATGTCTCATTTCCTAAATTAATAAAAATTTATTAAGAAAATTGATAATGTAATGGATTGATGAACTAAGTTAAACTTTTTTTTATGAAACTACATACAAATCAAATCAAAACATTCAATTCCGGATAAAATGACTAATATAAATGCATTTTTATATGTATTATCCATAAAAGTGACTAGATCTTTGGAGTTGGATATGTTATGGAATAAAAGTCGACTAACTCTTCCGATCGATTCTAATATAGTGAATCGATTTATATGAATTTGAATCTTTATAATAAAATCCAATCTCAACTGAAATAGTCAAGATTTATATATATAAATCTCATTCCAATATTACTGGTAAATAAATTTTTTCTAGAAAATGGACAAAAGCCACGAACTCGAGTTTATTGTCGGCATGAAAGAGAGCATAAAAAGTAGGAGTAGCAGTAACAGTACTTACTAGAAAAGTTAGAAGCTATTAGGGGTAAATGGTGACCAATCTTAAGAAGGTAGGGGAAGGCCTAAATAGCCCTAATTGAGGAGAGCAAACAAGGATTTCGTACTCAGTTTTTTTTTTTTTTTTTTTTTTTTCTTTTCTTCGGTTTCTATGCGTCTTAAAGCAGTAACAAAGGTTGCAGATTCATTCGCACGCCATGCCTCTGCTCTCTACTTCCAATTGGTCTGCATTAAATTTCTATAATTTCGAAAAGAAAATTACTAATAATAAGAAAAAGAAAATGCTCACTAATTGTTGTACTGCCATAAATAATGGACTTAAAAGTCAACCATGGCCACGGGCAGCAGCCGCAATAGTGTTCTCCAGACACTCATTGTCCCTAAAGCCTACTAAAGACAAATAAGTGAAATCTTTTATAAATGGTTTAGTTACTCTTTCCCATAATAATATCATCGTTTTATTTCTTAAATTTGCTATAAAATTTGATACATATTTATTATTTATTATTATTTTTTAATGTTACCTTTTGGACTTTTTCTTACTTCTATATATTAAATAGTTTGATTAAAGATTTTTATAGGTATTTTCACTAAATTAATAGATTATAATTTATTTATTTACATTTCGAGTTTGCATATCCTTTTTTGTTTTTAATCTAATGGTGTCTGAATCAATTCTCATGTATCTCGACTATTTCGTTTAGATATGCAACTCATTACGGTTAGAGTTTGCAATAAGATTGAGTCGAATCACAACCTTCAATATGCAAATTATACTTTCGAACCACTCGATCACACGCTTTGATATAAATTGCATATTCCTTTATCGTTTTTAATTTTTCATTTTTTCTCAACTATTTTACTTGGAACAAGAAATCAAACTCAAGTAAATTGATTCACTACTGGGAAGAGAGGTCAAATTCAAGATTTGCATGATATAAGTCTCACCTCTCAATCCCAATCAATGAACCACACTCTTGGATAGAATGCAATTTATGTGTATTTCTCTCAATGGTGGTGAAGGAGAGGTAAAGACCACATGGAAGGAAAATGGCAAATGTGTCTTTGTAATGAAGTCAAGTGATCCTCTTTAATACCTTGGTAGCTAAAAAGGCTTCAAGAGCATAATTCAACGGTACACTTGAAAAAAGTGATATTATCAATCTTATTTTTTCACGTAGGGTACAAGTTTAATTCCTATCACATATAAAAATTAACTTCTAAGGTGCAGTGATTAAAATGAGAGATCGTATGATCCTTTGTTTGATTGAATACACCATTTTTTATAGCTAAAAGAGGTGACAAAACTGAGGAGAAAGTACAAATCATCAGTTATCAGTCTGCTGGACAAGAGGTTTGGCGGGGAAAGGCATTTAAGCTTAGGGGTTTTTTTTATTGTTTTTTATACAGCAGTAATAGTTTCCTCTTCTTTTTTTTTTCCCTCCCCCTGCAGTTGGATGGTTTTAATTTCTGCATGCAGGTGTGAGGCCTATAGATTTTGCAGGCTTTTCTGCTATTTTTCACCGGAACTCAGAGGCTGGCTTGGCTTTGCTTTGCTTAGATAGATACGGTTTGTTTAGGGGACAAAATCATCAGCCGGGAACCTGAAACTAACCCCCTCCCCCCCCCCGGCCCCCAACCTTCCCTCCTCACTTATGCACTAGGGAGCTACTTGGGTTCTCCAGAAATGCGTCCAACACGGGTATTTAATGGTATGTAAATAAAAGATCTGTCTGTTCTGGAATTTACTTCTGAGTTTCGTTTTTTAAGATTACTAATGGTGTGACGCAGTGGTCGGAATTTACATTTATGGAAACTTACTAGCAGTTCCGGCAGCCGGCAGAAATCAGAGAGAAAAGAACAATGGGTTTATATAAATTAACAATATTGAGCTAATAATTAAGAATTTCAATGTGCAGATGCCATTACTCAATGGCCTTTCATGAGATCCCTCACTCAGCTATCTGTATTCAGTTAATTTAATTCTGCATTGAAGTGTAGTATAGTAAATGGGGGGAGTACAGATTCTACTGTGGTACAAAACAATAGTAGTAGAAGATTTTGTCCATTGAAAAAATCTAGAACTCGATGAAAACACAACTGTTGGATCATCATTTTGTTCCTATACTTCTTTAATGGCGAAATGAGTAAGGTGGAAAAGATGCATACTCTTTAGATTTTAAAATGGTTATCGTTTAAGGATTGAGTTTGTCTTTCAAAATTATTTTTGTTTATACATTTTAATGCAAAAAAATATAAGTGAATTGTCCATCTTACTTTTTATTTGTTAATTTTTTTCAATGATATTTATTATATTACGCACTCCAATTTAAAAACCTACAAATCACATTATCACTAATTTTAGCTTTTAATAAATTTAGTGAGGGACAAAATTATCCAAAATAAATAATGTCATGATTATTTTAATTTAGATGAAAAAACCTTACATGACAATCATTTAGAAACAAATTGAGTAATTAATTAAGCAGATTCTGTTCCAAGTTCTTTAACAAACAAATCATTTGAGAATAGTGCTGATAATACAAATTCTTGAATGCTCCAAATATTTTACCACAAGAGTTTTATTGCATCCTTAATGTTCAACTTAATTACTTCTTGTAAACAAGAATATGAGTCCAGGTTCATAGAAAACAGTCTATTAGTTAGACTAATTGGAGCAAAAAAATTGATATTCCTTCTTCATAGTTTCCGAATCTCCTATTATACATTTTGTGTTAAACTTTTTCTTACAATAATATAAATGTTTCAAATGACTTTAATTACTTTTTAAAATATATTTTATATATTAAATCTTAAAAAAATAAATTAAATCTTATATTTTTCTGATAAATTTTCACTTCTCCAAAAAACTTAAGTTGAGTGGAATTAAATTTAATCATTTAATACGTCTCTCGCATGTAGGCCAAATACAAAATTTCAATATCATGTCCAACGGTTGAGATAGTAACACAATAAATAAGGTGACAATGAGAGTCGAATTCAATATTTTCGCTCTTATAATGGTGAAAATTTAACGTTTTCATGAAATCTGTGCATTACATATAAAAGTAAGAACTTTACCATAATTTTTCACTGTTGTAAGGTAGTTTTTAATCAGGCATGGAGCTATGTAACAAAACTTTTTTCTTTCTTGTTTTCTTGGGACGACCCATATTTCCACCTACACAAAACAGAATGGAAGACGAGACTAGAATCAATTTGGCCATAAAAAAGAGTAGTCCTTACAAAGCAAAAACAGGGAGCTAGCATCACAAATTCTTCTCCAGCCATCATTAACTTCAATTCTCACAAGAAGACATATGCATGGGAGCCAAAATGGAATAAAATGTCTCCAAGAACCATGGCAAGTACAAACTGTATATATTTCTTGGAACATTAGATTTCGTTTTTGGAGTCTAAATAAATCAAAGATCAAACGACGACTATCAAAGTTGAAATCCCAGCTGGCCATCTATTTAGTTAGGTATCCTAGGGTTCTGTCTACTGTGAATCCCATCCCTTCTTGTCTATGGCTAATTAGCCCTAGACTTTGAAGCTTTGTTCCTGCTAAAAAACCAAATATATACCACTTTAAGCCCAAACTAGTTTTGTTTTACTCTATTTTCTGTGGAATTGATCAGTTTTGTCGTCCATGCATGCACTACTCTCTCTGTACTCTCTCTGGATATATGGTGTATTTCTTTCTCTGTTAAGTGCGTGAACTCCGTGTGTGTGTCTTTACAAAAAGTAAGAGCCGATCCTCTCCTTATGCATGCATGCATGCATTGAGAATCGACATCTTCCCCTTTCTTTCTTTTACAAAAATTTTACTGAAAAGATGATGGCATTTCCTTGAAAATAGAGACCTTGGCAGAGCTGCCCCCATAGAAGATTTAGATAGTATTATATAAACAGATTTGTTAAGGTGTGTTTCGAAACATGTCTTATTGGGCGCTTCAACCGTTATCGTAACAGAATTTTTGTTCCGCTTGATTGGCTGCATGCAAAAATTCCGTTACTGTAACGGTTGGAGTGCCCATTAAGACGCGCTTCGGAACGTACCTTAACAAAATCGATTATATAAAATAATACATATATACTGGTATAGTAGAAGAGAAGAAGAGCCGCTTTAGTTGATTTTTTTCATAATTTTTGTTGCCTGCAGAGAGACTCACTCACAAGGTTGTGTTTTTAGAGAGGAAATTCCACTGGGGACTGTTTGGGGGACTTTTGTTGCAGTTTCCAAACTAAGACCAGAAGCCGACAGCCATACCCACAGTGGTCTAATCCAAAAGATCTCTCATCTCGTATTTATATTAAAAATTCTTAACATGGCCAAACAGTACTGTACCCATAGGACCAGGGCCTCTCTCTATTTGCTTTCTTCTTGACTTTCACATCAGGTCATTAGTCTCTCCCCTCCATTTTTAACGGATACTGCTCATGATTAGGTTGCGATATTCATCCAGTTGCAAGGTAAGACATAAAATATGCAAAATATAGGATTCACGAGTCTATTCTTTAGTGATTGAGTTTTTTTATAAATTTTAGTCCCAATAAACCAATTATAATTATAATTAGTAATTTTGAGCGGAATTTTTTTTCCTGTTCTCTTTAGTGATTAAATAGCAAGGGAATTAACATGTGTGTGATGAGTGAATCTTTTGCATTAAAAGAAAGGAAAAAAAACTGACAAAGACAAGACTAGAAAATCACCTCAGACATTCTTCAAATCTTTCCCTCATAATAATAATGGAATAATACTATACTGCTACTATTTTACTTTGTAATGAACAGAGCAAAGTGGAGGAAAAGATTAAAAGAAGGTCCTGTTGATGGGGCAACAAACAAAGACGACAGGGGCTTGTATGATATGTGATGATGAGGGTTTCTTTTTCTGTTTCCGGTGCGTAAAAATATAAAGAAAATTTTGATATGGACTTTTATTTTTCTATAATCCATTTTAAATTAAAGATTATTATTTATCTTTTTCATTATAAAATATTAATACTTCGTAAGAAAAATATATGATATAATTTAATATAAATCACAAAATTTAATAGATTCGATTTGCAACCGAATTTTTCAAAATGAAAAGCCTTTTTTTAATTTATTTTTATTTTTACTACTAATAAGTCTTGGAGTGGAAAAAAGGCTGGTCTCTGAGTAATTCTGAGAACTGACAGCAGAGAGAGAGAGAGGGAGCTGAAACGATGATCTTCTATTGTCGTTAAAATCTACACGATCTTTATTTTTTGATCTGCTTTGGCGTCTCCTCCTTTTCCAACCGTCATTTAAATCTCCCCCTTCTCTCTCTCTCTTCCCGAAGCTGCACTGTTTCTTGCAACTTTTTTGTCTCCTGATAAGAACTTCAATTCAACTGCTCGCTGGCTGGGACGAACTGTATATCTGATCTTTCTTTTTAATTCCCTTGTCTTGATCTGAATCAATTGCATGAAAGCGAACCTTGTGCTGCATGAGCCATAAATTCTTAGCATGTTTTCTGAGAGCAGTTATCATTGGGATATTAGATAAAGGTTTCAAGAATGTTTTTATGATGTTTCCACATGCCAGTGAGTTCTTCATTATGGTGAACCAGGGACAGTAGTTTTTAAACATTTATGGGCTTTGTTTGGTTGAAGAAATCGGAGGCGAGGGGAAAGCGAAGGAGATTGAAAGGATCATTTTAACTTACCTTAATGGAAATAATCCCATTTACTTTAATTTTATTTAGAGAGATTGGATGTTTAACCATTGACATTTGATCAGTTTAGAGTTTTGATTCTTAACTCTTTTTTCTGATTATGTTGCTTCTTAAACAAAATTATAATTTGACGTCTTGATCTTTTTAATTACATTTTTTAAAAAAAAAATCAAATTAGCGATTACTTGATCAATTTAATATTTAAAAATTCGATACTACCAATTCAAACAGTTAGGAATGACATTAATTGAAATGTTTCAAAGCTAAATTCGTGTTTTTGATTAAGCTAAATTCAATTTTTTGTTGAGACAAAAACTGACATTTAACTCAATAAGATTTTAGTTAATATTCATTTTTGACCGTTTGAATACTGTATTGATGAATTTACCCTATTAATTTGATCATACAGTTGTTAACTAAACTTTTTGAGTGTTTTTTTTTTTTCTTTCAAGAATGCTAAGGATCAGATTGATGAATCATAATTTGTTTGAGGATCAAAATGGTAAAAAGAAAAATGTTAAAGATCATAGCACAAGCTTGACCAAAGATTAGGTCCTATTAAATTTCATTTTTTGCTGAGTCAAAAATTGAAATTTAGCTCATCAATACTCATTTTTTACCGTTTAAATAGTATATTAATGAATTTACAACGATAATTTGATTAGACAGTTGTTAATTGAACTTTTTGAGTGTTTTTTTTCTTCAAGAATACTATTAGAAGGACCAAATTATTCAGTCATAATTTATTTATTTGAGAATCAAAATGGTAAGAAAAAGGTTAAAGATCAACGCACAAGTTTGATCAAAGATTAGGTTTTAAAACATTTAATTAGTTGACAAAATAGTAACTTATATTTAAAAAAGATAAGAGTAACTGAATGTTTCAAAACCTAATATTTGATCAGTTTTACGTTTCGATCATCAACCCCCCGTTTTTACCGATGATTGGATAACTTGATCATTCTAATCATATTTTTAAAATAAAAAAAATCAAAAAATTTAGTTAATGACAAGTTGACCAAATTAACGAGAGCTATTCAAATACTTTTCAATCTACTCATCGTCTGAAAAGGGTATGAGAAATTCTATTGAGGAGGTGCTCCTATGTTTATTTACCAATTTCTCCCAGCAAACACACAAACCGAACAAGATGAATGATCCATTTTTACCTCCTTTTTTATATTTCCTCTTCAAATACTCTTTCATGCAATTCTAACCAAACAATCCCTAGGAGAATATATTATACAGATACATATGGTCAAAGAGTACGTGATACTGCATAAATATTATTAGTCATGCAAATATGTTATTTGAACATTCCAAACCTATAGTATTGATTTTCTAAATTCTTAAAAAACATTTGTTTTCCTACCATTTAAATGGGAATAAGCTTGTTCTATATTTTAATTGTAATATTTCGTAACTCTAATCGAATACCTTGCATTTTAAAATAATAGTTGTAATATATATATAAATATATATTTATGGGGTAATATTATAGAGCATTATGAAACACAACTTAAATTTTTAAAGATAAAAGTTAACGGTCAGTTATTAAAAATAACTAAATTTTAATATAAAAAAATTATTTTTTTATAAACTTAATCATAAAAGAATAAACTAAACCCTTGGGGTACTTAATTAAATTATTTTTTTTTTAAAAAAAAAAAAAACAAAAGATAGTTGATCGCTAGAGATTTAAATAGAGCACTCCGTATCATTCAATTGCATTTCCACATATATATATATATATGATTTAATTTATCTTTTTACAGTTTAATTTATAACAAAAATTGAAAAAATAATTTGTTATAGAAGAATTTATTTATTTTCAATAATTCACCATTAACTTTCACTTTTAAAAACTTAATTGGAGCAATTATGAGGTGTGTTCCGTAGTATTACCTCATATATATATATATATATATATATATATATATACAGAATTATTATAAAATGTAACTGGTGGAGCAATTATGAGGTGCGCTCCGGAACACTCATAATATATATATATATTTTTATTTTATATTTATAAATATAAATATATTTTTATTTATTTATTTATACGGTTTTGCTAAGGTGCTCTCCGGAACGCGTCGTAATGCACGTTCCAACCATTACCGTAACGGAATTCTTGCTACAGTGTTCATGCAGCTAACCAAGCGGAGCAAGAATTCCGTTACGGTAACGGTTGAAACGCTCTCGGAAACGTACCTTAACAAATCTGTGTATATATATATTTATTTATTTATTTATTTATATAGTGGAAATACATGGGAGGTAGAAATCAAGAGCAATTGATTTGGAGAGAGAAATATTGGAAAATTAAAACCATTATATTAAAAACTATTTTTATCATTTGAATATTACTTACATAGGTACACGTGTGTGTGTGTGCGCGCGCGTGTACACATGGACGTCCATGGATGTCTGTCAAATCATGTAATGGTGCTACGAGCCAGAATTCCACATCAATGGTTGAATTTGAAAACTGAATTTGTTTCGAAATATTTTTCGGTTTAATGAAATCAAAAGCTTTTATTAAGAGTTATTATTTTTCTTCTTTTCTTTCCAATGTTTGGTTGGATTTAAAAAGGACAAAAAGTTTAACATGAGTAATCTATTTAAATATAGTTGAAGGTGCAACTGGATGATTAAGAAGTGAGACCTACATAATGCAGATTATGAACTCAATTTTCTTGTAAATTCTAACTGTAATGAGTTACACCTAATAGAAAAATAATTAAGATGTGTATGAAAACCCCGACTCATACACTACTAAAAAAACTCTTCAAATAACAGTTTTGTGACCAATAATTAGCATGAATTATAATGTCCTTTTCCTTTTTATACTAGGAACTCCCAAGATTCAATTCATCTTTACAAAAAATAATCTTAAAAGATATGTATTATGTAGGTTTTATCTCGGAATCACTGACTGTGAGTGCAAATATTGCATAATGACAACAATTAAAATAAGATAGGATATGTGCGAGTTGTGACCATTATTATTAAGGGTTTTACAATAACAACAATTAAAATAAGGCAGGCATGAACTTAGGCAACAACGAGAAATAAAAGATGGAGATATTAGGGTTGGGAGAGAGAGAGAGGAAATTAGAACCCACTAGTAACTCTTTATCCGGAAAAAAATAATAACAATATTACATCTGTCACTGAATATACACTAATCATTATTTTGTAAAAATTAAGGTAAATTTTTTTTTCTCCCTAAAATGCTCTATCATTACCATTTCAAAAATTTGAATATCGTTCCACAATATATCATTAGAATTTAGAGGGGTAATATAGAAAAAATATCATTAAATACTTAATTATCTGATAACAATGATTTATATTTAGTGACGGATGAAGTATAATAGAAGAACTTAATAAA